>CM023452.1:116701043-116999345 GCA_013339765.2 Haemaphysalis longicornis | reverse complement strand
TGTCATAGTGAATTTTATCCAAGCGTCCAAATTATTTGCCCTTACTGGCTGGACAGAGTCACTGTTAATTACAATAGTGATACTGGCTAGTCAGTGAGCGGAATCGCTTTGTCTGGTTGCACGGCAATTCTTGTTGGTGCCGTTTCGCATCTGCAAATGATCAGTCTGTTGACTTTACTTAACCTGCCAAACCGCATCTGTTCACTGACAAAGCCAGAGTCACTATCAATAATTAACAGTTACTTTGGAAAGTCAGTGAGCAAAAGAAGTTTGAACGCTTGGGTGAAATCAACGCAGCTGCTGTCATGGCCAGCACAACGCAACATGTTTCCAACAGTTATTTTAGTAGCTTTCACCTAATCGGCAGAACTGCTTTCGCCCACGGCGTAGCTAAAGTCACTGCTAATCCTTAATAGTGCCGCTGGCTGGTCAAATCAAGACAGACTTCTCTCATCCACTACTTTAATCCAAGCTGGTGTGGTTCCACAACTGCAAGTGATCACTGTGTGTTGGTTGCCCAATAGGCCAAACCATTTTAAAGACGATATTCTATCTTGGGCTACTTAAACGAGGTAAGTTTGGTCTCTCTATATGTCTGCCTCTCTATCTATGTGTCTTATACTCCGTTCCACCACCCGGCCAAAGTGTTGTTGTTGTTGTTTGTGGTTATTGGAGAGGACAGGGGTGAGGAAAAAACCCGGTAACTCTCTCTCAGAGAGGACACCTTAACTTGGTTTTGGTTCGGTGGGGGGAGGGGAAGGAGTGTAGGGGTGGAAGGAGGTAGGAGGTAGAGGGTGGGTAGGTAGGGTTGAGCTTAGAGGAGTTCAGAGAGGCCGGAGGCATCGACGAATTTGACGATGAGGGATGCCACTTTGAGGCGGGTGGAGTCCGGTCCATTTGGGAAGAGCACATCTTGAAGTGTGGAGTGTGGTAGTCTGAGTCTTCTCAGTGCGTTGATGAGAGAGGTGCGAGGGGCGTCAAGGTGAGGCCATTCGTAGAGGAGGTGTTGAATTGTCTCATTTGCGCCTTGGCATAGGTGGCACAAGGGGGAACCTGTCTTTTGTAGTCGATGTCTGCGTTTGGCGGTCCAGGAGTAGCCTGTCCTGAGGCGGAGAAGGAGAGAGCGGTCTTTTCTGGAGAGGCCGTGGGCTGGGAGGGGGCGCGGAGGACTTGTGTGGGAGTCTCGGGGGTCGGGGTGGGATGTACTGAGGTGTCGTTTTGTAATGTTGCGGGCTTAATTGATTGGGAAGACGTCGAAGGACCGTTGGTGAGAGTTGTGGGCAGCGCGGGCCAGGGCATACGCTTTCTCATTTCCTTGGAGACCTATATGGCTTGGGATCCATTGGAAATGGACCTCGCACTCTTCTTCTTCTTCAAGTTGGTGAATCTTTCCTATTAGGTTGTGAATGCACGGGGCAGCACGGTTGGGGTTGAGGACCTTTTGCAATGCAGCTTTTGAGTCGGAGAAGATGGTTATGGTGTCAAGTGGGAGATGGTCTTTTGCCATGTTACAGGCTAGATGTAGGGCTGCGATTTCTGCTGTCGTGGAGCTAACAGTAAAGTTGAGATTTCAGGTACGATTGTCGTCGAGGGATGGGAGAATACAAGCAGCTGCGCCTGTTCCGGTGCTTTGGAGGATGGATCCATCTGTGTGAAAGTATGTGCTGTTAGCCAAGGTTTCGTGTATACGTGCCATTGCCTCTTGGCACAGGGCGCATGTGGGGGTGGTACGTTTTGACGTGGTACCTGGTAAGGTGGTATTGATGCGCAGTGGGGTCTTTTATGAGGGGGAAGGCCAGGTTTTGAGGTTGAGTGGTGTTTATGTGGGGAGGGGAGGATTTCTTGGTATATCGTGGCCAGTGCTCCCATTTGTGAGTGAGGACGGAACTGGAGGCGTTCCGGCAGTGCCATTCCGTGAAACAGCTGCTGCGCAGTAGTCTCATATACCTACGGCCAAACCTGAACGTCTAAGTACGCTGTTAGTGTTCAAAGTTGTCAACATTGTTGAACCAGAGCAAGACATTACGCAAATACAAGGCAGAAAATCTATACAAAAGTGGTATTTGCAGTGTTCCTTTATTAAAAAATTTAAGGGTGCTGGATTTTTACGATTCCAAATGAAATACTACACAAACTTCAGGAAACCGTCTCTTGTTGTGTCCCGCGATACTATAGCTTCTGGCGGCGTTTCAGAAATCAAACGGAAACATCAAAGAAAGGTTCGACTAGAAAGCGTCCACGTTATATTCGGAACAATCGTGGAGTACAGCAACGTGGTTCTATAAACTTTGTAGTAGATTACTTCGATTGATCCATAAAAAAAAAACAACATTTTTTTCATTGTTGTGTGGTGGTAATGTATGCAGGATGTCGCTGAATTTTTTAAGTAAGAGGACTCTAAGATGCCCCCTCTCTCCTTCTCGAGGAAGACCACAGGTAATATTAAGCAAAATACTTTGTGAAGAATGTCCAAACATGACCACAGACGCGCATGTGGACACACAATTACCTGATAAATCTTGCCGATGAGACAGGTTTGATGTAAAGATTTAAAATTATAGGTGATGTGTTCGAAATCAGATTTAGAAATATTTAGGCTGCAGAACCCTGTGACATGTCCCACCTAAATATTTCAGAAAAATGGTACAGAAATATCACCTTATCGCATTACTCGGCTACAAAGAAAAGGAAATGCCGACTAAGAAAATTTAACGGAGAAGATTTGATAAAACCATGTATGTAAAACCAGAGGTCTACCATCTAGTTTTTAGAGCATGTGTCGGAGTTCGCCCAGAAATTTATTGCGGATCTCTCAGCAGCCTACTTAGCAGCGAAAGGTATTGTGCGGCTTTTTGGGAATGGCGCTGCACTGTGGAATTGGCTGCAGAATTCGCCAGTTTCAAAAGTTTATTTTCCCGCGATAAGAATTGTTTCTTTTTGTAAAAACTCTAGATCTCTTGTTTTTCAAGAAACTTTCCTACGAGACAGTCATCCCACAAAAAGGCCGGAGAGCCCAGTGCAGCGGAGCCCGCGCCCATTGTGAGACTGTTAGTGACGTCTACTACTTTCGTACATATGTAGTTATCCCGCCGAAACATGTGACGGCTTTAACAAGAATTACAGAAAGAATAAACAACCGGGCTTTTGGAAGCTTAAGCTGGCCGTCCAGTGCAATTAAGTGATATACGGGTGGAAGACCGGCGTAGAGCGTGACAACAACCAGCCAAGCTACGTAATCGCGGCAATCCTGGAATAAAGCAAAAGATAAAAGCAACTTTGCATAATTGCACTTGGCACACGGAAACACCTAAATTGTCTCGTCAGGGAATCGTAGGTAACTTGCAGCTCTTGGTCCGCAGCATATTCTTCTCGTGTTATCACGAACAAAGAAAGGGACAGACAGAACTTTTGCTTGTGGCATTTTCGATTGTATCCATAGACAGTAAAATGGCATTATCCTACATAAGCCGCATGAAAATGCAATGTTAAGCAATAGACAGCTAATATTATTATTATAGTGCTTTACACTCCATACGAAAGGAAATACATAAACATCAGGGGCAAATGGGGGTAGAAATAATCCCTAATTATTTAACAAAGGCAACCACTTGCTGATACGTTTCAAGTCTTAGCGCGTGCGAAAGAAAACTTTTGCCGTAACAATTTACATCAGTGGACTCTTGAGGTGTAACTTTCTGCAGTATTAGTATGTGACAAATGTTATGTTACCATTTACACCTCAAAGACGCCTTTGCACATCTAGTTTGTTTTGTTCGAAATAAATTGCTCTGCCCTTTCGTTGGTAATGGATTTTACTTGGGTGCAGCCGTTCACTGCGCAAAGTACTACAAAATCAAACTGAAACACACAGCCACCATTCTTTCCATTTTGTGGAAAACAAATATGAGCACGGTATCGTATACCTTAAAAAAGGCGTGGCAAACCGTCAGTGCGTTATTGAACGCACCCCTACCAAAACCAAAAAAACTTTTGCATAATTTTTTACGGTAAAAATAACATTTCTAAAAACCAAAAATAAAACTATGTATATTAGGAACGGAAATTTTCTACTTGATCACTGTTAAAATTCTGCGAAATCTTTTTTGGGAACTTTTATATACTTTTCGATTTTTAAAGTATACCTATTTGAAAGTGTGTACAAATCAATTTGTTCCATTGAACGCCTCTTCATACCAATCGTTTTGACGTCTCGCTTGCTGCAACAGTCTTGGCTGAGCATCCGAATCGCTGAAATTATGTGAACGTTTGTCTTGAAAGGGTAAATTAGAAAAAAATGATGGTATCATTGATACCTGATGATGAGTAATGGCGCAGGGCCAACAAAGAGCAGAGAGCGCCACAGACAAAGTTATTTAATGAGGACACGTGGGCAATTCAATACTAAATTATCTCAGTAAAACAAAAGTGATGCGAATGCATGAAATGGCTGGTGTATAGAGCCAGCATTGTTATGCATAATATGATAGAAACTCTAAAAACGTGATGCCTGATAAAAACTGAAAACACGCTTGTTAGAAAACATTGGGTTGTCGGCCAAGAAGTGTGATGGGTGTAGCGGGATGTGTTGTCTGTACAGTTCAGGAAATTGTTTGCGTCGTGTGGTGTCGAGTGCCTTGCATTGAATGAGTTACGTGAACTACGGATAGGGCCTCTCCGCCCCTGCTGCACTGGGGTCTAGAAGGTCCCGTGAGTAGATACGAATGCGTTGCATGCGTGTTCCTTATTCATAGCCTAGCCAAGGCAACTTCCGTGTGTCTGTTGTCTGAGTCAGCTGTATACCATCCCAAGTGTGGCTTTATTACATTTAGTTGTCTGTCTGTTCACTCCAGTGTGTTTGCCATGTTATACGCAAGGGTTTTCTTATGTGTGGCTTGAGGTCTGTATAGCGTACCGTTGTGATATCTACAGTGTTCGTGAGTGGAGCAGCAGCAACCGCCTCATCTGCCAACTCGTTCCCAGCAATCCCAGCGTGTCCTGGGACCCAGCAGAGGGGGACCTCGTGCATTTGCGCAGCATAGACAGAGATAATGGAGTTGACCACAAGATTAACTATGCGGTTATGGGGGGGGGGGCTTGTGTGATGATAGCGCACGAACAACACTCAAGGAATATGTGTAGGTGATGGAATTAGGAATTTAATTTTCAAGAATGTGTTGTACAGTGAATAAAATTATATATGCTTGTGATAAAAAAATGGTTGTGTGTACGCTCATGGTTTTGGCTGCATTGAAATTCGGACCATGAGCAGCGCAGGACACGATAGTTGAGGTTTTAGAAGCATCACTGTAAAATTCTGCATATGGGTATTTAAATTGCAGAGACAGAAAGTGCTGCAGTATTGCAGCTTCGGGTACCCGATGTTTGCCAAGTTTCATAAAAGAAAGGTCGCCGGACACAGGGCGAACTTTTCAAGGCGGTAAAATGTCTCAAAGGGATGATATGTACACATCTAATAATCGAACTGCTGAGATCCGAGGCTTGCTCTCTCACTCCAAGGGAAAAGGGCAGTGGAATGAATGGGCGGTTTACAAATAGGAGAAATGTGGATGCATCCTTAAAGACAGGATAAAAAGGATGCTTATTCAGCGATGATATTTTAAGAGCATAAGGAGGCCCACCTACACCCGTTGGTTCTCAAGGTACCACTTGTTATACTCGACATACAGACTTTGTACTGGGCTAGTGCGAAAAGCACCCGATGCAAAGCGAAGCCCCAAGTGTAGCACTGGGTCAAGCATTAGCGATACTGTCTTAGTTGCCCACCCATACACGACACTGCCATAGTCCAAACGAGACCCAACCAAAGCAGTATACAAGCACAGCAGGAGTTATTTGTCGGCACCATACGATTGTTGTAAGAGGACCCTAATGATATTCATTGTTTTGGGACATTTATGCTGCAGTTGCTTGATGTGAGGAATGAATGTGAGTTTGTGGTCTAACAGAACGGCTAAAAACTTGTGCTCCTTGTTCACAGGAAGCGACACGCAATTAAGAGTAATGTTTGGGTCCGGGTGGACCTCACGCTTCTTCGAGAACACAACGCAGGGACTTCCGGCGGGATTTATTTTAAATCCATTCTTGTCTGCCCATCCGGCAAGTTTCTTGACCCCAAACTGGACTTGACGTTCGCAGATTTGCATATTACATGATTTATAGGATATCTGGGCGTCATCGGACATACATGGAATAAGAGATTGTAGGTGTCAATGGCTTTCCAAGAGAGTTCATCTTTATTATAAAGAGAGTGCAGCTCGACACGCCACCTTGCGGTACGCCATTTTCTTGCACGTGAACCTTTGAGAGTGCACAACCAACTCTCGTTCGAAACGTTCTTTCTGTCAAGTAACTAACAAGGGTGTTTAACGTTAATTTTACCCGAAACACCGAATAACTTGAGGCCACTAAGGATCCCGTAACGCCAAGCGGTGTCGTAGGCTTTCCCGAAGTCGAAAAACCGAGTTAAACAATACTGTTTATGCACGAAGGCATCCTTGATGTACGAGCCAAGTGGGAGAAGTTGATCGTTCGTCCATAGCTCCACTCTGAAGCCTGCCTGGTAGCTCTCGAGAAGACCGTTGTACTCAAGGAAGTACATGAGCCTGCGATTTATCATACTCCCGAGAAGCTTGCACAGTCAGCTCGTCAGGGTAGTAGGACGGTAATTCGAGGGGGTCGACGGGTCCTTTCCCTCCTTCAAGAAAGCCACTACTATGGCCTCCCCCCCAAGAGTGTGGAAGGTGCCCCGAAAGCCACATTTTATACTATACATATACAAGTGTTGCAAGTGTGTCTGCGTGTAGGTGTTGTATCATTGTATATGTGATGTTGTCTGGGCCTGGAGCTGAGGGTTACGCGTGCTCAGAGCAGCCCTCAGCTCACGCAGTCAAAACTCTGAGTTATAAGAAAATGTTGACCTATTGTTATCTAGTAAAGGCTTCTTTTTGGCCGATTGTCTTTGTTTCATGAAAGTTTTTGTGTAGTGTGCTGAACTGGACACGTGTTGGAAGTGTTGTGCGAGTGTGTAAGCCTAGTCGTCGAGTGTGTCCCCTGTTGTGCTGACCAGAGGCAGGCTGTGTGTTTGCTGTCCTATGAGTGTTCGTAGTGTTGTCCATACTCTTCGGGTGTCGGTGTAGAAGTTTATTGTTGCTATAGATGAGCGTCAACTACCTCGTTTTGCGTCAGGGCACCCACGTTTTCCCAACGCCTTTGCCCTTTTGAACGAAAGGAGGTTTCCCGGCGTGGGGTACCGACGAAGGATACCCCACGCCTTGTTATGGGCCTCTCGGACAGCCTGCAGTCCTCATTCCACCACGGCCTCCTCTGGCTGCGTAGGGCACCAGAGGCGTGGGGAATGTACTTTTCGGCGGCGTCGAGGAAGTGCGCAGTGAAGAGTTGGGTAGCTTCTTCAACGTGTAGGTGTCCTATAGATGTGGGGTGTAGTTTGTATGTCTGTAAATGTGTTCCAGTTAGCTCTTGCTTCATTGAACTGGTTTTGGGGAGATGGTGTGCGTGGGCCTTCACCTATATATGTTAGTGAGGTGGGGAAGTGGTCACTACCATATGGGTCCGTGCCCACGCCCCACACAAGACAGGGAAAGAGAATTGCAGAACCAATTGCCAAGTCAAGAAAATAGTGTGTGTTGTGCTCTATGTAATGGTATGTAGGCTGTTTCTTGTTAAAAAGTCATGCTCCCGAGGATGTTAAAAACGTCTCCATCAGGCCACCTCGGGAATCCGCGCGAGATGAGTCCCACAGAGAAATGTGTGCATTAAGTTCGCCTGTGAGGATGTATGGTTCAGGCAGCTCGTCAACCAGTGCCTCGAAATCGGAGCTCGAAAGTGCAAAACCGGGAGGAATGTACATGGAGCATACCGTTACCAACGCAATAAATATTATTGTGCGGATTGCTACATCCTCAAGGAAAGTGTTCAAAGTGGCAGAGTGGCATGCTAAGGATTTCCTGGCGAATATTGCCACACCACCCGAAGAGTGTGTGCAGCCATTTCTGTCCTTTCTGAATACCATGTAACTATTCAAGAAATTTTTGTGCTTGGAATTCAAATGTGTTTCTTGAACACATATTACACTGGCTTATTAGCATGCAGTATTTCATATACATCATCAAGGGATTTAGGAAGGCATCTGCTGTTCTATTGGAATATGTTTTCTCTTCCCATTATGAAGTGTTAGGAGCTACTGGAGTAAGTTGTTTATGTATCGTCTTTCGGAGATTGGACTCTGGGAGGGAGCTTTTTCGGCCTCTCTACAGCATCGGATGCAGGGATCCGTTCCTTCCGCTGCCATGGAAACAGAAACGGTCCCACTTCTATGTCATCCTCGGATGTACTAGGGGTGCCCGATGGACCAGGCTCCTTGGACTTGACACCCAGTCGGGTGTCTTTCGTTTTCGGAGCCGATACGGGTCCCCGTTTTCCATCTCCTCTGCATGCTCCAGTGGAAGCAGGGAGGGTGGAGAAGCAGTGGCCGGAGGGGTATCGGTCCCGACGGTGGCTGTTGCCACCACAGCTGCTGCTGGCTCAGTGAGCGGTGCGGAGGCGCGTTGGGCTGCCTGAGGCGACCCAGGAGGGGGGGCGGGACCAAGTCCGACTCTCGGTACTGGGTCCCGGCCGAAACCAGACGCCACTCCGCCCCCCCGGGGAGCTGCGTCGGCGTACCTCCCCAGGGGGAAAGAGGCGAACCCCTTCCGCGCCTCTGGGTAGGTGATGTTTTCGGCGATCTTAACATTCATTATATGCTTCTCCTGGTTAAACCTTTCACGTTTTCGCGAGTACGCTGCATGGGGACCCTGGCAGTTGGCACAGGTGAAGGTTTCGGATTCACAGTTTTGTGAAAGATGGTCACGCTGGCCGCACTTAGCTCAGGTAAGTCGGCCACGGCACGAGTTTGTGCCATGCCCAAACTGTTGGAACTTGAAGCAGCGCCGTGGGTTCGGATGAACTGTACAGTGCGCGTCAGGCTTGTCTAGGGCAAGTGAGCGCGCGGCTTCTGAGCACGCTGGCGACATTAGCTGATAGTGGCTGGGTGGGAGATAGCTTGCCATTGCGCGTGCGTGGATCTCGGACAGGCTCGGGTCGGTCGTGTTATAGCATGGGCCTCTCAAACGTAGAAACGCCACACCCCACAAGGGGCGCTTTTATTCTGAAGTGTCAATCGTAGGTGGTGTCACGGGGTAAGCGCGTAATTTGACGCCATGCATTATCAGTGCAGCCGTTACTTAATCGCACAAAACGTTTTACAGAAAGCGCTTCAGTGCGTTCTTGTTGCGTGCTTTTGGTTTGCAAAACATGAGATTCAGAAGATAAGCGGAGGTCGTTTTCTAGCATCGCGTGACCGCCTGATGGGTTTTTGCACCACGTCGAACGACGCGTCTACCTGGCCTGTCAACGCTCCCGGCTGCCACTGTGAAAGACAATCGCCCCGTGAGGGTGGTGGCGTCTGCAAATTCGAGCAGCACATGCGAAACGAAGACCGGCCTGACCCTGTCCGAGATCGGCGCACGCGCAATCGCAAGCTATCTTTAACCCAGCTTCTATCAGCAGATGTCGCCCGCACGCTCCCAAGCCGCGCGCTCGCTTGCCCTAGACAAGCCTGACGCGCACTGTAGGGGCGGACAGAACAATGTATAAAACCGGCATTTATGGACTCTGGAAGGGTAGATCGATCGAAGGTAAGGATAATGTGTTTAGTTGCGGTCTGTTTTTCATCGCGGCGTTTAGATATGCGCTTTGAAGCCGTGAAGCCCTAATTCCTAAGCCTTCCAAAAAGTCGGCATTGGTTTCAGAAATGAGATCTGCATCAGACATTACACCCTGAGAGCTGTTGAGGGGTCGGTGGGCTGTAACCCTGATCTCCAGGAAGGAGATCAGGGTCACATTTTGGCCTTTGTATTTCGCGCCTAAGATCACGGTAATCACTGGTTGCCGGGTTATACGCGCACAGCTTGCGGGTGTAAGTCGGGGGAGTGCACATGCAGCTAAGCTTCATGGCCGTACTGACACACGCCCTTCCTGCTAGTGGGAGATCAGGGTCACAGCCCTGATCTCCAGTGTTGCTAATGACCCTCACCACTAGCCATGGTACAACCGTTATGGAAGAACTACTGTCTTGGAAAGCTGCAATTTCTCTGATGTTTGGAATGACGGCAGGCACCGCGGCGAAAGAAATTTTTGCGCCATGAAGTAATCATGTACCTAAGCGGCGTACGCCTTTGGTTCTGTGTTTCGGGAATCCTTACTTCAGTCGGGTAATTTTTAGGCTAAATCACCAGTCTTTTTCATTTGAAGCAAACTTTGTTCTTTATGTCTGGGTGGGTCTGTGGGCAGGTGCAGCGTAGTTAGCAGAAATATCTTGATACATTCAGTCTTGCTGGGAGCGCGGAAGCGCAGAAATGCGCTTTGATGTTCGGTGTAATTCCTTTTGCGATTTCTCACCTAGAGGCAAAGTCGCAGCTATCTTGTATGCAGTTTTAGGTCTGCCTTGAAATTTGCTGAACGTTCCGCGCGCATTTTGTGTGTTTCACGGCATCGTCTACCTCAATCGTAAGGCTCAGGATCTCCTCGACAGATTTCGGGCGCTGTACAGCAATTGCTGTTGTCAGTTGGTCATGAAGTATTGCTGGAATTAGATATTAAAACCTTTCTTTGTCTGTGAGGCTGACCGGGCCGCGAGAAATTACCCCCCGTTTGGAGAATGCATACGACTGAACGTTGCGATAGCAAGCTGCATCTGAACACTGCCTGCAACCAAGCTTGTTGTTTAAGTTAGACTGGGTGAGTCGTCACGTCCTTTACTATGCTCTTCGACTGAGCATATGAGGCAGATATTTGGCGCCGCTCGCCATATGCTAGTTAACCGGCAACACCGCCGAACGCACGGGAAGGCTCCGACGTTGAAGTGCACTAGAATTTCACCACTTGTACGGACGCCAGCGCAATCATGGCGAGGCAGTACTGGGGACCAGAACTGTGCTTATGTTTTACGCGATATAAGGACTGGAAGAGGTCCTGTGACGCATCTATACACATACTTGTGTACATCGCCTCATAATGGATCCACTAACGCCCTTCTGAAGAGCAACCGTCGAGAACGTGAATCCATTATGGGGCGATGTACACATGTATGTGTATAGATGCGTCACAGGACCTCTTCCAGTTGAGTGTTGCAGAAGAATTTTGCATGAAGATCACCACTCCGCCCTGCAACGTTGTGATCTCGGAGGTGTCAGTGTTTTGTCACTCCACCACAAATGCGACGCTGATGGATGAACTTTTCACCATTGAAGAGCTCACCAGGGCGTTGAATAATCTCAATTTGTCTTCTTCCCCTGGCGCTGATGGCACCAGGTATTTGGCTCTACGCCACTTGGGCCCAAACGCTGTTTATCAGCTCCTCTCCGTGTACAACGAATCGTGGCAGAGAGGCCGCCTTGAGGCCAGCTAGAAAGTCGCCCGGATCGTAGCGGTCCCTAAACCAGGCAAGCCGGCAACCGATATAGATTCATACCGGCCAATTGCACTTTTAAGTTGTATTGGCAAGGTGATGGAGAAGATGGTGTTAGAACGGCTTGCTTGGGACCTTGAAAATCGAGGCGTTTATCCATCGCAGATGTCTGGATTCAGGAGAGGACGAAGCAGCACGGATAACATACTTTCCCTGGCGGCGGATATCTCGCGACAAAAAGCAGCTGGAAATATAACCACGTTTGACAGCGTGGCACACAAAGCTATCCGAAGAGACATGACGTTCGTAGGGCTGCGAGGACGTATGTTCCAGTGGCTCTGCGATTACCTATAGCACCGGTACGTCGATATGGTCACCAGTGATGGCGCAACGACCGAGCATCCTGTTACACATGGAGTTCCTCAAGGCGGCGTCTTGAGTCCGACTCTTTTCAGTATATGCCTTATACGCCTGCCAATGGTTCTTCCGCAAGGCGTCAATATTTCGCTGTACGCAGATGACATCTGCATCTGGGCCTCAGGCAAAAACCGACGAAACATTCGTGCCGCACTTCAGAGAGCGATCCTGGCCATGCGAAAGTACCTGAGATGCTGCTGGTTGATCTTTTCACCTCAGAAGTGTGCAGCGATGGCGTTCACTCGGCTTGACGTCTCGCGATATACGCTCAGTGTAGAAGGTACGCAGATACCCTATGTCAAATGCCACAAATTTCTCGGCGTCGTCTTTGACCGCTGAATGTCTTGGACTCCCCATATTCGGCAGTTGACAGAAAGGCTTTTGTCTTTTGTGCGCATTTTGCGCATGCTGAGTGGACAATCTTGGGTATGCTCCGTGTCCTCTCTTCTTGGACTCTATAAAGCACTCTTTCTCGGCCTTTTACGCTACAGCCTGCTGGCCCTGCATCAACTGTCTTCTACAAATTTGAAGGTAATAGATTCAGTGCTGGCGAGAGGTGTACGCGTGTGCCTGGGTCTTCCCAAATGCACGTCGACAATTGGAACACTGCGGGAAGCTCGGTGCCTCTCTGCGTTGGTGCTTCAACATCAAGAGTGCCTTCGAACGTCTCTACGCCACGTCACTTGGTGCCATGCGTATCATCTGGCAGCCACCACTGCATCGCATGTAAAAGACTTGCTTCCAGCAAATTTCCAGCGACCTGTAAAGCCACCATTGCCACCATGGACAGTCGCACCATAGAATATAATAACGACAATTCCCGGAATAAGCAAAAAGTCGTTCATGCCCGCACCTGCACTGAAGTTTTTCACACTTGAGTATTTATTTACCGCGTACGCAAGCCACACCCATGTTTATGCGGACGGCTCAGTGACCGCAGAATCATCTGCCATTGGCGTGTGGATTCCGTCGGTCTAGTGCACAATCAGGAAAAAACTGAGCCATAAAACATCATCCACCACTACTGAGCTAGCGGCTGTAAGGGCTGACCTTCATTTCATTGGTGCACATGATGCTCGACGATGGGTGATCTTCTTAGACTTACGGGGTGCTTTGCAAGCTCTAAGAAGGCTGTCCAACCACTGCAGTCAGCTTGTGTGTGAAATTAGTGAAATCCACACAGCGGTAGTGCGCGCGGGCCATCACATCGTGCTTCAATGACTTCCTGGTCATTAAGGAATAGAAGGAAATACAATATCTGATGCAGCCGCCAGCGCTGGCCACTCTCTGCGTAACACGACACACCTTCCTCTTTCTCGAGATGATGGTTGTGCCCTTAACTATCGAAGTGGTTGGAGAGAGCAAATGCTGAAGATGCAGCACCCTCGCAGCGGATATCCACCTCTACATGGAATTGACCCTTTCTTTAAATTCCGTGTTCCACCCGACCTAAGCAAAGCGTCTAAAGGTGTACTGCATCTTTTGCGTCTCAACGTGGCTTACACCTGAGGCTTCAAATTAAAAATAGGGTTGGAGGACTCACCACTGTGCCCCACGTGCGCTGTGCGCGAGACTACCGAGCACTTGTTGTGTATATGCCCGCGATTTTCCGCTGCGTGAGTTACAGCGGCGAGCTGCCTGTCTCGTGTTCGACGTGGAGCAAGCCTTCAGTTGTGTCACTTCCTTGGACCCTGGGACAAGAACAATGACTCATATTTAGGGACAAAAATTATTCTGCGTTTTTTGCGAGATTCAAGACTAGACAGAACTTTGTATTTATTCCATTGTGCGCATGGCTACGTCTGTACGCGTGTGCGTCGTCATGTACGCTTTGACTCCTTTTTCTTGTTAGGCGCTCTGCGCTTCCTGGGCTCCATTCGCTCATTTTGTTTCTTTTACTTTATTTCGAGTTTTTTCTTGCACTTCATTGCGTGCCATTTTTATTTAACTTTTATTTTCTCTCTATTGCTGCTTTCCCGATCTCTCACATTCACTTCACTGCATTGTAATCATCCCCATCTGGCTTAGCAAGCACTGCCGCTAGGAGAGCTGACCTCTCCAGCCCACATTAAAGAGTTCTCTCTCTCTCTCTCTGTCTCTCTCTCGCTCCCTCTCTCTCCATAATGAATTGGTGCATCATGTCTTGGGCAGAGATTTTAAAAAATGCCATATAATCGTGTATGCCGGCGTATGTATCCCGATATATATTGCATGTTTTACTCTTAGCGCTCCGGTTTCTTTTACGTTTTTTGGTCTTTCAGCTCCCTGCATTCACCCCATCTGGAGTGGCAAGGCTTACCCTTAGTGAGGTGTACCTCTTCAGCTTATAGTGGACTTTTCTCTCTCTCTCTCTCAGTCTATAGGCCCACTTCCAGGGTTTTACCTTAGCGCCTTGTGTTTGTGTTATCTGTTACTGTATAGATCGGTACATATACGGGCATGGACATCGCCGAGCAAACATGACATTCAGTGGGAACAAATTTGGGTAGTCGCATAACTACTACTTCTGTGACTAGCATGCTCAAATTGCTCCTGTAGGACTAAGGGCAGCTACTGAACACATGTTTGTGAGGCAGATGCCACATCCACTATACTGCTCTACGCGCAGTAATCCAGAGCCTCCGAGTTGTGGTTTTGATGGCATCGCATTATGCACAGTCCTTCTAGAAGTGGCTCGTTCGATTGCAAAGGAGTCGCAAAGTTATGAAACGTCACTAACAGCGGCGGGGTTTGGGGCTCAAAATGCCCGGTGGTGGTAGTCACGCCAGGCGAAGGTACATCAGTCGTACGACAGATGTCGCAACCGGCTGGATGGCAGTCCGCGATACACAATCTCCATTCGTGCCAGGGGCGGTGAGGAGAAGGGAAAAAAAAGGAAAACAGAAGTAATGTTCCCTAAAGAATAAAAATACCCTAATTAAAAAATAAAACGACCCTCACCAGCGAGGCTGTAGCAGGTTAATGCCGATTAGAAAAATGAAAGAACAGGAAGCCGAGGCTTCAAAATATCTTCGAGGTAAAGCCAACGGGTTACAAAAATAACTGAGGCTCTCGCTTCGGACGGCGGGCAAACAACGCAACTCTGCACCCGCACGGAATCGATTCGTGAATACTAGAGAGAGAGAAAGCTCTTTATTAGAGGAGAAAGCCGAGAGTTTTTGCCGGAATCGTACCACCGACATGCTACTCGACGGGGGAATGGGTAGGGGAGGGTAGAAAAGGCCCTATAGATACAGGGCAGAAGAAAGAGAAAAGAAGAAGTAAAAAAAAAAGAAACGGGCATCATGTAGTTTGTGTGAACAGTTCGACGAACGTCATGTTCTCAGTAGTTTAAATCAGTTCAGTGACGCCGATCTCCTCCAGGTATTCAAACAACGCCTTTAGTGCTTTGCGTTGTGCTGAAGGAGTGTGCCAGGGGTCAAGGAGCACTTGTAGGCTGATTGGTCCTGGGCGTAGGTGTTCGATCTTCTGCTCCAAACGGCACCTTGCGAGCATGTAAGCGGGGCACTCTAACAGTACGTGTTCCACGGTTTCTGGCGATCCGCAGTTATCGCAGTAA
The DNA here is from genome assembly GCA_013339765.2 of Haemaphysalis longicornis. Classification (NCBI taxonomy): domain Eukaryota; kingdom Metazoa; phylum Arthropoda; class Arachnida; order Ixodida; family Ixodidae; genus Haemaphysalis; species Haemaphysalis longicornis. The sequence goes on along the minus strand of CM023452.1, from coordinate 116,983,884 downwards.
GGATTCGAGGTGGCGCCAAGTCGAAACAGGTAAGTTTTTGTAAGCGCTGCATTGAGTCGTAATCGGTGATAAAAAGTTTCTAGTCGGCGCGGAAGTCGCTCTGGCAGCTTAATCCTCAGCTCGGGGTCTATGTGTTGCAAGAACGGATAATATGAGTACGGATAATAACGAATGCATAATATGAGGAAGGTCTTCTTCACCAAACATGATGCCTCAGCTATGACGAAGGCACTTGTTTTAATGGAGCGGAACCGTCTCTGGTCTCTTCCAGAGCACCACTATCCGTGAATACTAGGAGAGTAAGTGCCTCCTACGCCTCACTATTCTCCCAAACCAACCCCGAAGCTTGACTCCCCACATCCCTACCGATGCAGTTCGATCCCATTATACTGTTCATCACTGAAGAGAAAGACGCTCAGTGCTCAATGCAGAGCCCCCCCTCCCCTTAAAAAAAATAAAAGAATATACTAACAATAAGGTACCCCAAAAGTCGCAACAGGCCATCCCCACAGTCCCATAACCCTCATATTCCCCGCCTACAATGTCCAGCACCAATGCCTTGACAAAGGAATGAGAACACAAGAGATACCGCGGCCATCAGACAGGATTTCCCGCCATCGACGCCGAACGGTTGGAAGTTCCGAGTGCACTCTCCGGTGAACACTCTTAATATACGCTACGGAAACAGTGGGCGCCGAAATTCTAGAACGTCAGCGCTTGCTCGCCCGTGAACGCCGACTGCTTCGCTGTTTCCCTATATTTAAAAAGAACTGGCTTATAATTTTTGGGCGCAGCCCTTTCGCGCACGAAATCTGGTTTTGGCAGCGCGGTGCCGGCGCCGATATCCGCGTAACCGAGGACGCGAACCAGGCCGCGAAAGGATTAAGAACATAGAGACGAGCGCCTAGCGAAACTGTCAAGCGAGGCCGTCACTCGCCGCTATGGCTTCATCTCTCTCACTGCCCTCTCTCATATTTTCACCAACCGCTTCTTCCCACTCATCCGAACCACATGACATTTTCGAGGGAGGTTCAAACACCATTTGCAACAACATACTCGGCTTATGCGACGCGCTGCCAGATAACGGCAGAGAAGCGCGCGCTCCGCCGTGCGTTCGCTGAATGCGCATCACTTCGAGGGACGCAGCAGATATGCGCCATGATAAGAATACTGCAGTTAAAGCAGGCCGCAAATTTCTCATTAGGGGGTATAGTAATTATCACTTACATTTTTCGACTCACCTTGTTTGTTTATTTCGTGAGCTTTTATCTGTTTTGTGTGCCGTCTATAGGTTTGAACGCAGTTTATATGTAGCCAAGAAAAAGATGCGCGGTCATTTCTGGCAGATCCACAAGTGCGTAAATCAAACTGCCAACAGAAATGGGCGTATTTACGACTCTATTTCGTGTGGAGGAGAGCGGTCCACCGATGTATGGGAAAGACAGTTCATTTAAGCAATTGAAAAGGTTAGAAAAAAGACGTTTCGCAAAAGACGCATAAAAATTGAGACCATGCCGTTTTTACGGGTGGTTAAACAGCGAAGCTATAACGTGCAATTGGGGTTCATTCGTGCACACTGACACTGCGCCGCCCCCGCTCCACCCCCCCCCCCCCTACCCGCCTTTGTCACATGAACTGTTCTCACGCAGTAGCTAACTGCACGCGTAGTCGGCTCAGGTGCAAGAGAGGCCCTATCTACCTCCCTCCCTTGAAACGCTCTCACGTACTAGCGGCCTTAGAAGCAAGAGCGGAGTTACCTTAACTATAAACTTTACAAATCTCTCTATGATGATGGTTTGATTTTATTGGCGCAAGGCCGACATGGGCAAAGAGCGCCAAACAGAGGTTTTTGATGAGGATACAACACGAAATAAAATCAGTTAAAAACTATGAGTACGGCTGGTGTAAAGGGCCAGGGTGAAGAACAAGAGTGGTTAAAAAAATAATTAAGGTGGCTGGTGTATAGGACCAGGGGTAAAGCTATGGGTGGTATGAGATGAGTTGTAAAAAGTGAACTTCTGATAGGAACTTAAAGGTGCGCTGAACAGAAAACATGGCATCATCTCCTAAGAAGTATGATGGGTGTGGTGGAATATGTCGTGTGTGTAGTTGAGGGAAGTGTTTGCGTCGTGTAGTGTCGAGTGCCTTACATTCTATGAGGATGTGGATCACGGATAGGGCCTCTCCGCACCTGCTGCACAGAGGTCTTGGAGATCCAGTGAGCAGGTGCGAGTGCGTTGCGTGAGTGTGCCCTATCCGTAATCTAGCCAAGGAGACTTCAAGTGTGTCTATTGCGTGTGTCGGTGGTGTATGGTCCCAAGTGTGGTTTTATTACGTGTAACTTGTTGTCGGTTTGTTCGCTCCAGTGTGTTTGCCATGTTTTGCGAAGTTGTTGTCTGATGTGTGGTTTCACGTCGGTGTAGGGTAATGTGGTTATGTCTACTGTATTCGAGAGTGTAGCAGCAGCGGCCATTCGATCCGCTGCTTCGTTCCCGGCTATACCACAGTGGCCAGGGACCAGCAAAGGACTAGTTCAAATTTGTGGACATACACCGACATAATACCCTTGACTATTAGATTTACAACGTGATTTTTTGAAGACTTTGTTGACGACAACGCCCGCACGACACTGAGAGAGTCTGTATATATAATGGATTGTGGGATGTGACTTTGAAGGATATGATTAACAACAAGAAGTACACCATAAGCCTCTGCCGTAAAGATACTCGTACTACTGTTAAGAGTTTTAGTGACATTAAGGCCGGGCCCATGCGCCGCGCAGGACACAGAGGTGGCAGTTTTAGAGGCGTCCGTATAAAATTCGGAAAATTGATACTTCTGCTGCAAATAGAAGAATGCTGCAGAATTGCACATGTGGGAGCTCGTTTTTTATCTACATGTGTGAAGGATGTGTCGCATGATACAGGGCGGAGATGCCATGGTGCTATAAAATCTGTTTGAGAACTTTGTATGGTGTCTAAAAAGGAGACAGAAAGCTCTGACGCTTCCTCTCTAACTCTGTAAGAGAAGGGCGCAGAGAACGATGGTCGGTTTAGGAGTAGTGCAGTCATAGACGTATCATAAAAAAACTGATGTAAAAGGATGGTGAGGCATTGATGAGATTTTAAAAGCATAAAGCAGGTCTGTGTAGGCTCGCTGACGTTCTAGGCTCCATTTGTTGCACTCTACATACAGACTTTCGACTGGACTAGTCCGAAAGGCACCACATGACAAGCGGAGCCCTAGATGAAGCACAGGGTCCAGCATTCTAAGGGATGTTTTAGCGGCTGACCCATAGACAACGCTACCATAGTCCAGTCGTGAGCCTATCAAGCTGGTAAAAACACGTAAAAGAAGTTGTTTGTCAGCACCAAAAGAAATGTGCGACAGAACCTTCAGGATAGTCAGTGTTTTTAAGCATTTATGTTTTGTTTGTTTTATGTGTGGGATAAATGTGAGCTTTTCGTCAAAGATTATACCTAAAACTTGTGTTCTTTCTTGACAGGAATCGAGACACCATTGAGATGATGTCTGGATCCGGCTGGATGCCACGCCTCTTGGAAAACAAGACACAAGTGCGCTTCCCTGGATTAAATTTAAAACCGTTGCTGTCTGCCCAACCAGCTAGCTTGTTAACACCAAGCTGGACTTGGCGCTCGCAGACAGACAGGTTACAAGACTTAAAGGATAATTGAACGTCGTTTACGTAAGTGGAGCAGGAAATCGATGGTGGTAGCGCCTTCCGAAGGGAATTCATTTTTATAATAAACAAAGTGCAACTCAAAACTCCACCTTGCGGCACGCCGTTTTCTGCACATGAACCCTAGAAAGTGCAGTTCCAACTCGCACGCGAAACGTTCTTTCAGACAGGTAACTGGCAAGCGTGTTCATCATGTTACCCGACATGCCAAATGACTTGAGGTCGCTTAGGATGCCATACCGCCACGCGGTATCGTACGCTTTTTCTAGATCAAAGAATACTGTCATACAGTACTGCTTATGGAGAAAAGCATCTTTTATATACGCCTCTGATGCAACGAAAATTCGTTGGTAGATCGCCCCGCCCTGAAGCCCGCCTGGCAGCTCTCGAGAAGACCATTGTACTCTAAGAAGTACACAAGTCTCCTGTTTATCATCTTCTCGAAGAGCTTACACAGGCAGCTTGTCAGGGCAATGGGGCGGTAACTGGCAGAAGAGGAAGGGTCCTTCCCTTCCTTTAGGACAGCCACTACTATGGCCTCCCTCCAAGAGCGTGGAATGTGCCCCGAAAGCCATATTTTATTGTATAGGTGTAAGAGTGTTTCAAGAGTGTCTGGGTGTAGGTGCTGTATCATGGTGTATGTAATCTTATCTGCGCCTGGAGCTGAAGGTTTGCACGTGCTCAGGGCAGCCCTCAACTCATAGAGAGTGAATTCAGAGTTGTAAGAAGTTTTTGATTTGTCTTTGTCGTGTAAGGGCTTTTTTTCTGCAGATGTTTTATGTTTCATGAAAGTGTTTGTGTAGTGTGCTGAACTAGACACGTGTTCGAAGTGTTGTGCAAGAGCGTTAGCCTGGTCTTCTAGTGTGTCCCCTGTTGTGCTAACCAGGGGCAGGCTGTGTGTCTGTTGTCCTTTAGCTTGCGTATACGTGTCCAGACTTTGTGTGTGTCTGTGTATGAATTAATGGATGTCAAGAAGGTGTGCCAACTCTCTCGTTTTGCCTCACGGCGCACACGTTTTCCAAACGCCTTGGCCCGTTTGAACAAAATAAGGTTACCCGGCGTGGGGTACCGACGAAGGATACCCCACGCCTTGTTCTGGGCCTCTCGCGCCCGCCTACAGTCCTCATTCCACCACGGCCTCCTCTGGTTGCACGGGGCACCAGAGGCGTGGGGAATGGACTTTTCGGCGGCGTCGAGGATGTGTGCCGTGAGGAGTTGGGTAGCTTCTTCAACGTGTAGGTGTCCTATGGATGTGTGGTGTAGTTTCGATGTCTCTGTAAATGTGTTCCAGTTAGCTCGTGCTTCATTGAACCTATTATGGGAAGATGAACTGCTTGGGCCTTTACCTATATATGTTAGTGATGTGGGGAAGTGGTCACTGCCATATGGGTCCGTGCCCACACCCCACTCAAGACATGGTAAGAGAATTGCCGAACCAATAGCCAAGTCAAGATTTGAGTATGTATTGTGTCCTATGTTATGATATGTAGGCTGTTTTATTATTGAAAAGGCATGCTCCAGAGGATGTAAGAAACCTCTCTATCAGGCGACCCCGGGCATCCGTACGAGAAGAGCCCCAAAGAAAATTGTGAGCATTAAAGTCGCCTGTTAGAATGTACGGCTCCGGTAGCTGGTCGACCAGCGCCTCAAAGTCAGAGCTCGAAAGTGCAAGATCAGGAGGAATGTAAATGGAGCATACCGTTATCACCTATTAAATATTATTGTGCGGATGGCTACAGCCTCAAGGATAGTGTTCAAGGTGACAGGGTGGCATGCTAAGGATTTGCGGGCGATTATGGCCACACCGCCAGAAGAGTGGGTGCAGCCATCCCTGTCTTTCCTGTATACCAGGTAACTATTCAAGACATTTGTGTTTTTGGAATTCAGATTTGTTTCCTGGACACACATTAAACTTGGCTGGTTGGCAAGCAGAATCTCATGCACGTCGTCAAGATTATTCAGAAGGCCTCTGCAGTTCCATTGAACTATGTTTTCTCTTCCCATTATTATGTGTTCAGAGCTACTGGAGTGTGATTATTTATGTAGGGTCTTTCGGGGCTTGGACTCTTGGGAGGGGCTTTCTGGCCTTCTCTACTGACCTGGACGTCGCAGCCCGTTCCTTCCGCTGCGATGAAAGCCGGAAGGGCTCGACGTCCATGTCGTCATCTGAAGGCAAGGGGGTCCTCAGCGGACTAGGCCCCCTTGACGTGGTACCCTTTCGGGCATTCTTTGCCTGCGCAGCCAGTGCCGAAGGCGTGGGAAGCACGACAGGTGGCACAGGCAGTGAGGCAGAGGAGGGGGTCGCTGCGACTGCCTCCGTCTCCATCTCCGTGCCCTTGCGTGTGCTTTGGGCCGGTGGGGAGGATGCAGTGGATGCAGCGGCATCCCCAACAGACGTTGCAACCACAGCCGCTGCTGGGTGAGCGAGCGGTGCAGAGGCTGGTTGGGCTGCCTGGGGCAACCCTGGGGGGTGGCGGGGGCGGGACCAAGTCCGACTCGTGGTACTGGGTCCCCGCCGAAACCAGACGCCGCTCCGCCCCCCGCGATCTGCGTCGGCGTACCTGCCCAGAGGGAAGGAGGCGAACCTCTTTCGCGCCTCGGGGAAGGTGATGTTCTCGTTTACTTTCAAGGCAATAATCTGTTTCTCTTGTTTAAACTTCTCACAACTTCTGGAATAGGCAGCATGCGGTCCCTGGCAGTTCGGACAGGTGAAGTGCTCAGATTCACAGTTATTGGTTGGATGATCTTGTGCACATTTGGCGCACGTCAGTTTCCCACGACAAGAGTTTGTGCCGTGGCCAAACCGCTGACACTTATAGCAGCGGCGTGGATTAGGCACGTAGGGTCGGACCGGACATCTAACGAAGCCTGCGTTGACCGACTCAGGAAGCGTTGAGCGGTCAAACGTCAAGATGATGTGTTTGGTAGGAATGATTTGATCGTTTCGGCGTATGGTTATTCGCCTCACTGCCGTCACGCCCTGATCATGGATGCCCTCGAGCAGATTGGCTTCAGTTTCACTTATAAGATCTGGATCAGAGATCACGCCTTGGCAGCTATTAAGGCTGCGATGAGGTGTGATCTTGATGTCAACATTGACCATGCGCGTTTGTGAAAGGAGGTTTGCGGACTGCTGTTTGTTGTCTACCTCAATCAAAAGTTCTCCCGTTTTCAGTTTCTTAGCCTTGTACGACTTTCCAACAAGGCTTTCAAGATACTTGGAGATTAGAAAGACGGACTGGGAAGTGATTGGTTTCGTTTTGTCAACAGATTCCATGATCAGAAAGCGCGAGAAATTATCGGGCTTTGGGAGCGAGATTGATTGCAACGCAGGAAAAGGTACTTCGGTGCGGCCCCTTTTCGGGGGCCGATCACGTCTGGGGGGGTTTGGAAAATGCCATATGATACATTGGAAAGCAGGGAGACGGGGGTACTTTCTCCTTTGACCTTACCCTGGTAGTCAAAGAGGTCCCGGAGCTCCCTGCCTGGTGAACAGACAGGGAGCCCATCCGCCGGAGTTTGACCTGGGCTCCGACGGCCACCGTTCGTGGTTTCCAACCCTCCACCTATAAACACATTGCCACAGTTGGATCCAGCGTATGTTTGGGGGGCTCGGGGTCCGCGGTATCGCCAGTACCGTCACCAAGATTGCTCAAGGTGCCCCGTGCGGGGACAAACCTCTCTATCCTGATTTTATGTCCTCGCCCACCTTATTTTCTCCCGCGTATGTAACAAGCTGCGGCGGAGGGGTTTTCAGCGTACACGAGACCTTCGGATTTTCCTTTTGCTTCACCACATGAATCTTCGCTTTGGAAAATGAAAAGTTCCAACTACATAGATCGAATATACGTGAAGGTCTAATGGCTTGTGTCCCCCGCTTTCGTGGTTTACGGATGTTAGAGATTGGCGTGTTGTCAAGAAAAAATTAAATATCGTATCCGGGTGAAAATGTGATTGGCTTGCAAAGCAAAACTTTTTCTCCATAGTTTTGTTTGAGGATTTTCAGATTTAATTTTGAGTCAACTATTATTTTTGTAGTTCATACAGGTTTTAAATGCGTAAAGAAAATATCATGCACGGAAGACGCACCTTGCTTGCAATTAACCTGCATATACAGTTGAGATACATTCGTCACTTTCGTTGTGAGCTTCGGTGAACTTAAAAATCAATGCAATGTCAACTATTCCCTACCACTGCAAAATTGGAATATTTGGCATTCCTGCGAGAACACGAAGAAAAAAATTACACCATCTTCCCGTGGGGAACCCTGATGAGGATGCGAATCATCGTGGCGGTTCCGTGTGGTTCCATTGTGTTGCCGTTATGTTGAGTGATCTGGTTTTTACTAGCGCCAGAGGGAATTCCGCGTCCGGGTCCACACCGGTGGCAAAGGCACGCAAGTGCTGTTGTGTTACGGTGAGTTCTCGAGGCGCCGAAACTCGTCCATCATATTATTGTCGATGTTGTCTCTGTGGTAGAATCGGTAGTCTCCGTCAGCTTTGGTGAGGTAAAGGTTGTTGACATTGGTGCACCGGCTGAGAGCAATGTACACGCCCTCCTCTTCGCAGCTTTGTCCTCTCCTTCTTCTTCTTCGGCGGTTCCCCTACGGGAAGATGACGACGGTGGTTGAACGCGAAGCTATCTCGTGATGGATTCTTTGGTTGGCCAATCCCTAGGGGCATACTGCCACAATCAGCATCAGAGGCGCTGCGGACGGGGCTGGTTGGCCTGCAAAGTGCGTGGCGCTTCCCGCCACAGCTTTCCCACGGGAAATTCAACATCCTCCTCTAAAGGTTTCAGTTCGTCGTTTCCGTTGACGTTCAGCTTCGCGTGCCTTCGTTGTATCAGTAGCTTCTTGACGTAGTTTGAATGAGTCAAGGGCATAAGGCGCGTTCGTAGCACTTGCTCTTGTCCCGGATTTGTAACGTAGTGGGAAGAGCACCGCGTACCTCTAGTTACGGCCAGGGAGTCGTGGGATCGAAACCCGGTGCCGCTAACTATTTCTTTTTTTTTTTACAGTGTAGTATCACGCAGCTGTGGGTGTAAGGAGGAGAGTTGCGCATGCGCAGTGTGAGTGCGGACGCCGACGCGGGACATGCCGAGACCATAAGATGCTCCGCATCTAAACTCGCGCTGATATTTACAATACTTCCTAATGCGAAGTTCGTGTCCATTGCGAACAGCAGTCTTCTCCGTGACGGTGCACTTCTGCTGCGTCTCAATAAGTGATCGCTGCATCAGCGCACGTACGAAGGCGCGTGATATACTCTGGCGTTGTCTTGTAGCGCTCCGCTGTGAGTTCATGTCTTGCACATTTCGCCATTCTGTCATCCAGCGCTTTCCCGCTCGCTCTACCTTCGGTGGCCTCTTATCTCGCTTATTTCGTAGCGTCTCGCCGCTGGAAAAATGCCTTGTACCCTCTCGCCAAGCGACTATTCTTCCTCTCAGGCTTTCGCCATATTTTTCTCATCCGCTTTCCTGCTCATTCTCTCTCGTTTCTCTTCAGTGTCCCCTTCGTTCGTTCGGAAGCAGCGAGGGACGACGGCGCCGTGAAACCACAGGAGTGGGCACTGAAGTTCTGGGCACTAAACGCAGACCTTTGAAGGATGAATCTAAATACCCAATATTGTTGTTACTGTTTTGCGGTGCAAAATGTATGCTGGTGACCGCTGAAAGAATTTCTTGAGTAACAGGAGTATAAGATACACTGTATGTCCTGCTTGAGGAAGGCAAGAGGTATTCATTTAAACGGAAGACATTCCAAGGCATTTTCAAACATGACAGCCGGTGCGCATGGGGATACACATTTGCCTGATAAATACTGTCAATGAAGCAAGTTTAAACAGACATTTAAGCAGACAGGGATGTATTCATAGTCAGATATAAAAAAATACTGTGGCAGCAGAAACCTTCCATATTTCATGCCTATTTATTTCAAATGAGGGTGCAGAAATTCTACGTTATCCTAATAAGCGGATACAAAGAAAATAAAATGCCGACTAAGAAAATTCAACAAAGACGATTTTATGAAACCATGCCCGTGAAACCAGAGCACTAACACCTTGTTTTTAAAACATGTGCCAGAGTTTGTCCAGAAAGTTATTCCGAATCTCGCAGCAGCGAACATTACACCGAAAAGTATTGCCAGGCTTTGTGTGAGTGGCGCTGCGTTGTCGAATTGGCAGCCGATTTCACCTTTTGGTATTGTTTTTCCAGAGCGCCCGGCCGAAATGCATTGCACGGGACGACGCGCCCACAGCGGGGCCGATTCCCGCCTCGACCAAACCAGACCTAACCGCCCGCGGCGGACAGACGGCAACCGATATGCTGCGACTAGCATGGAGGTGACCTCGCGAAGACGGCGTGGGCGTTGCCCTCCCTTTCCCCATCGCGGTGGCTCGGCTGACTCAAGCGCTTCGCTGCCATTCGTAGGATTTCAACCTTCAGCTAGAAAGAGTCCTGATTGGAGCGATTCAAACTTCTCGGGGGCATAACGTAATTCCGGTGTTATAAAACCCACCGGAATCACGTATCGTCAAGCATTCTCCGGCGGCATTCTTCGACGGCACTTTTGGGAGGCACCGAGAGGAGAGGTGCTGTCGCCTTTGTGCGAGACATGTAACGTTTGCTTACCCGTGTACATACTGTTTATAAATGTTACTTCAACTTTTCGTCGGCTCGAAATTTCATCGCTCTGCTCTACGCCGCGTCGATAGCGGACGGAGCAACGCAATGCCGCTGCATCCGGTTGCTGCGCTCGGATGGCCAGTCGCAACAGGGGTGGTTGCGGTGAGAGGGTCCAGTCCCAACAGCGGTGGCAGCATCAGGATGGCTGATTCCCAACATCGCTGACAAGCTGGGACACGCCTCACAACCTTGGTGGATGAGGTGGATGCCCAGTCCAACATTGGTGGCAATGGTGGGATGGTCATTCCCAACAGTGGATGGCAGATGCGGGATCGACTGGCAACGGCTACTACCTAGTGTGGTAAGCGCTCAACATATTCTCTTAGTTCACCAGACTTCTCTAGCGCAGCTTATGGTAGTTAAGAGAAAAGCTGTGGGAAGCACTGTGAAACGTTTGATCGTTTCAAGTCTAGAGAAAGTGTGTTGAAACCAGAGCTAGTGTCGACGGTGGAAACAAAGGATCGTAAAAATTACTTGCGTGTGCATTACTAGTAACCCGATAGTATAGGAACGGCAAAAAATTGTAACGCGGGTAAGCAGCAAGCGGCTAGTTCAAGCGATGGAGGACCTTAAATTGAGGAACTCATCGAAATTTGCGAGGAGCTAGGCCTGACTTAGGCCGTGCGAAACGGAAGGCATGCGATCGTTGGGATCAAGCGGAAGGAGAACGTAACGGCTGAGGAAGTCAATGAGGCCAGGGATGATTTCAAAGAGCGCCGTGAGTGCGAGGAAGCCGAAAGAAAAAAGCGATGTGACCGCGAAGAGGCCGAGTGGCAGAAGCCGAGGCAGGTGGCCCAAAGGCAGGAACGGAGAGAGCAAGCCGAAATGCAGTTCTAGCTCGAGTAGCTTGAGTTGATGAGGCTAGAGTCGAAGCTCCGACAGTGCTCGCAGGCGCCTAGTGTAGCTTCTCCAAAGGTTCAGGCGAGCGCTCCCAGAAGTCGGGACTAACGACTGCTGTTCGTTGTTGAGAGGTCAGGGCCGGAAGACAGAGCGTCCCAGAACAAACGTGAAGTGGCCGCACTCGTATTCGTGGACCGAGAAACTATCCAGGAAAGCGAGAAAGGCGCAGAGGCAGAGAAGCCGCTTCGAAATAAGGATTTGGAAACGTGCGCACAGTCCGCGAGTAGCGACCAGTGCATGGCACTCGCGAGTTCGCAAGCAGAGAAGCTGTCGCAGAAACTTTACTCTTTCCCATCGAGCGCGATGCGAAAGGAGGCTGAGCAGCGTAGCCAGAACTACCAGCCGACCGGAAACTCTTGCGGTAGGTTAGTGGAACCGCCAGCCGTGGATCGGGGTTACGTGAAATCCTTCGGTGCAGAAACGCAGCCGGGAAAGACGAACAGTACGTTGTTACCAGTTTCCGATCGGTACGCGCTCAGTGCGTGAGATAGCGAGTTTTAGCGGGAGTGTGTGAACTGGGAAGCAAGACAGTAGAAGCCGCACGAGCCCCCGGAAACAGAACGTGTTCCTTCGGGTGCGGGCTCTAACTCGGGCGAGGTTGAGGCAAAGCCTGTGAGTGGGACACGAAAGACGCGGGAGCAATGAAGCCTGAGCGGCGAGCGGACCGAAAGCTCTGGAAGTATCTTTGTGGAGCCACCGACTGTCGAAGCGGGTTGCGTCATCCCCATCGTCAGGGTCACGCCGTGCGAGGCGAACTCGACATTGCCCCAGTCCTTGATAGCTGGCATGCAATCAAGGCAGTGCACTGTTCTTACTTTCATCCGCATTCTAACGCAGTGGAGCGAAGGCACTCAGTGCGAAAGCGAAAGTTGAGACCTCTGTGCTTTGAGCGTAAACGCGATTGGGAGGCATGCGGGCGTGCAGGTATGTTGGTCCAGGGTCAGGCTAGAGCGGCGGCGCACGTGCGCACGCCGCCGCTCTGGGCCGGTCGTGGTTGGCCGTGAAGTCGACTCCCCGCGAGATTACGGGCGTCAGCTTGGCGAGGCTTGTATATGACCGGGGAAAGAGAAAGCGTTTCGAATGACGAGACGAGCCGGGGCGACGAGCTAGTTCTAGCGCTGCCTTCGTCCTCCCAGTGTGTTTTGTTTCGTCTTTTCGTGAACAGCTTTTAGCTTAGCAAGTGGATGGGAGCAAAATTGTTGCCCTCATTTGCTGCCTCAGTTGATTATTTCCGCACCACGTGGTTTCAAGTAATCAACCTTAGTTATGATCATTTCATATCGTGTGTTATCCTTCACACATAGTTTGAGTTCTTATTTAAGAGTCTTGCATCCCGCATGGGTCTCTTGGTGTAGAGGGTCCAAATTGTGCATAGAAACTCAGCTAGGAAAGTTTATTATGTCGTGGAGTCTGGTGTTCTGACAGAGGACAGAGGGTGCTTGCTTGCGCTGAGTGTTGCCTGTTGTCGGTCGGTTCTTTGCAAGCTCCAGAAAGAGTAGCTACCGGTGCTGAGAAATCAGACCGGAACAGCTGGGCGAAGCTGGTCGAGACACCTGGGCAGCACGGCAGCACGGCGGTGTACCAGTGATCCGCAACGCGCAGGTGGTACCTGTCCGTGACAGGAGCGGGGTGGAGCCGCCCTTTTCCTGGAACCCTGGAGGTGAACCAGGATGAGCCCTGGCCAACGTGCGCGCCCAGCAACCGAGCCACGTGGAGGCACCTCGTCTTCGTGGCGCATACTCAGGCAGGAGGGGGGGGGGGGGTTATTTTGTGCCTGAGCGCCCGGCCCAAATGCGTTGCATGGGGCGACAGACCGACCGCGGGGACGATTCCCGCCTTGTCTAAACCAGACCGAACCCCCCGCGGTGGCCAGCTGAGAAATGCAGTGCCTCAGAGTCGCCTCATCGTTGAGTCGCGGCGGCTAGCCGGAATCATGCATCGGGTGAATGACCGGCAACCGACAGGCGGCGACTACTCGCCTGGAGGCGACCTCGCGACGACGGCGTGGGCGTTGCCCTCCGTTTCGTCGGATTTCATTCGTCGGATTTCAAACTTCAGCCAGCGAGAGTCCTGATTGGAGCGATTCAAACTTCTCGGGGCTACAACGCAATTCCGGGGTATAAAAACCCGCCCGGATCACGTATCATCGGCATCTCTAGCGGCATTCTCCGGTGGTATCCTTCGGCGGCACTTTTCGGAGGCACCGAGTGGAGAGGTGCTGTCGCCTTTGTGCTAGTCATGTAACGTTTACTTACCCTTGGACATACCGTATATAAATGTCACTTCAACTTTTCCTCGGCTCGAGAACTTCATCCCTCTGCTCTACGCCGCGTCGATAGCGGACGGCGCCAGGCAACGCCACTACAGCGGCGGATGCGCTCGGATGGTGAGTCGCAACACAGGGGTGGCTGCAGTGAGAGGGCCCAGTCCCAACAGCGGTGAGAGCTTCGGGATGGCCGATTCCCAACAACGGTGACAAGCTGGGATGCGCGTCACAGCCTTGATGACTGAGGTGGGATGCGCAGTCTCGACATTGGTGGCAGCGGTGGGATGTTCATTCCCAACAGTATGTAGAATTTATCGCGAAGAAAATCCTTCCATACTTATGTAATCTCCCTCGATTTTTTGTTTTTTCGAGAAACTTTCACGCTGGTGGGGCATACCCGCATAGATGCCAGAGAGCGCTGTTCAGTGAAGCGTGCGCGCAGTGGGAAATTGTTAGGGGCGTTTACTCCTTCCAACATGAATAGTTATCCCGCTGAAACTTGTAAAGTTTTTAGGAATGATTACAGAAATAATGAGGAACTGGGATTTTGGAAATTTGCTTGCTGTCCAGCGCCATTAAAATCGCTTTGGAAACACGCGTAGACCCTAATAACAGGAAGGGAAGCGACATAATGGCAGCGATGCTCGCATAAAGCAAAACACAACTGCAGCCTTCCAGCAGTGCAATTCGCAAACGGAAACACGTGAATATATAATAACATTATAAAAGTATTTTACTCTCCATGCTCATGGAAATACATAAATATCAGACAAAAAAGGGGTGAAAACAATCCCTAAATGATTGAACAAAGGCAACACCTTGCTGATATTATTTGCGGTGTATCGCGGGTGGCAATAAAAACATTTGCCGTTACAACATATATAAGTAGACTGTTGCGTTGAATCTTTCTGCAGTATTAGTATGTTGCAAATGTTGTAATACCATTTACAGCGCAAAGACGCCTTCACATCTGCCGTAATATTTCCTTTAAAAAATTTCTGTTTCCTTCCGTGATCAGTCTTGGCCGGTTGGGTACAGCCATACACAATGAGCGGACTACGACACAATCAAAACTGAAACAAACCGCCGACATGCAGCCTTCATATGGAATATAAAACGAATATATTCTACCGTAAAAAACCAAGCGGCAAACTATAAATGTATTTTTACCGTAATTTTCAAGAAGTTGTAAACAATTTTTGCATAATTTCTCACGTACGCAGCAACTTACTAAGAATAAAATAAAACGAACTGCACTATTGGAGTGCAATTATAATGTATGCTGACAATCGCTGCACGCAAAGCGTTCTTTTCAAGACTTTATTGTACACCTTCTTTTTTGTAGGATTGTATTTTCTAAATGTCTTTTAATAACTTTGTTCGTTCAATAACTCTTCCAAGTCCCTGCAGTTTCTCCTCCTGTGTGCACGTAGGTAGTTTTCAGCGTATGGTGTTTCACAGTTCGATTTTCATTTACTGGGTGGTCACCACCGAATTCGGAAGCAGTTTGACCTCAACTCGTGATTCATTTTAGAAAACATTACACTCGGGCGAAACTTTCTTCCGCAATGCATTATTGATTGACCGCCAGTGGAAACTCCTTTGAAATTGGGTGATGACGTGTCATCTTACCAAGAAAACCCTAATATATCTATGTGTTATACTCTTGGTTTAGTACTAGCGCTACTCTGAGGGAAGACACAAAATATTTTTTTTCTCTTGCAGCTGGTAACTGTACTAGGAAATATTCCGCTCTATGGTTTTCGTCCAACAGCATTCTAACCTTCTTTTAGTGGCCTCGACAGCCTTGAACGTAACTCCTTCTGCCCTACCTTTAAATTGTAGAGGTGCTGAAGACGAAAATTTCTTTCTTGAAGATTTGGTTGGATACACTCACATTCTAAAACTATGTGCCGCATCGTTTCCTTTTATTTTCCGCGAACCACGCATACCCCTTCATTTTCTGTATGATTTCCCACAACGCTATGACGTGTCGTTGTCGTTCCTAGCAAGCATTGCCACGATTACGGCGAATGCTGGAGTCTTTCTCGTTCCCAGGATGGAAATGGGGGGTCTTCTCAGTCTAGAAGTCCCTGGGCGGTCGGTGCGAGGCAGGCTGTTTCAACCATCCGAAGCTGATCGCCGGGGCCCGGGCTGGCTAGCATGCCTTCCCACTGCTGATGGTTTACGCAATTCGTTTTGGCACACTTTTATCGCTTCTCTTTGTAATTATGTGGTGGACTTCCGAACTACAGCACTCCTTTTGGAGCATTGACACACTACAAGACACCAAGGAATACCATTAATTGCAGATAAACAAGGAACGAAAAATGGGGGTGAAGATAATGCTGTGAGAGTGTACTATAATGAGATTGTTATGAAGGTGGGGCCAGTAACAAGAGCAATAGTTGCTTGCTAGCCCGCTCATGACTGAGTGACAAATTTACATTCTGACAATGACCCGCCGGGGTGGCTCAGTGGCTAAGGCGCTGTGCTGCTGAGTCTCAGGACGCGGGTTACGATTCCAGGCCGCGGTGCCACTTTTATGATGGAGTCGCAAAGCAAAAACGCCCGTGTGTATGAGATTTCGGCGCACGGTAAAGATCCGCAAGTTGTCAAAATTAAACCGGAGCCCTCCACTACGGCGCGCCTCATCGCCTGCGTTGCGTTGGAGCGTTAAACCCTACAATCAAACAAACGTTCTGACCACGACTGCTATATAAGAAAAAAAGAGACTGCTTTTTGCATTTTTAAAGATAAAAAATTTGACCTAGTTTATGGTTTACACAGCGATTACGCAGGCGCGGCTAATCCCGCTCATAAAGATTTGGTATTTTGGTCAGAAATGCTTTGCTCTTTATATCTATGTACACACACGGTGACAGAACGCTTTCTTGCAACAGCACACAAAGACCTACATCTCCAGGGGGGTGTTCTACTTGAAAAATAAAAGGTGTGAAGCTCCGTTCTGAAATAAGCTCTTCGCAAAGAAGCAACACTTCACCATTGACTCTGAAAATTCCTAGAACTCCACACTGTGTTTTCTGAGTTGACTCAAAATACTCTGAACAAGTGCGCTCCGGCCTTTCATATTTGGCACTGTGTATGACGACTCCATTGATGCGGACCCTCAAGAACTCGCAAAACGCTGTGACAGGACCAACCACTGCAGTTATAAGCTGCTTAACATGGTCTTCTAAAGAAAATGGTGGCAAGGGTGCACCCAGTACACCTGACTGCTCTTGCCCAGTTTTTTTCCCTGCAATAGCGCGTTGCTGGCCTGTTAAAAATGGTGGAAGGGGCACCAGTCATTGTAGGGATTATAGTGATTCTGTCATAACACAGCGTTCAGCTGTCTGTTGAGGCACTCTGCTGACACCAGCTTTAAGAGATCACCATTACCCACTTCAAAAGGAAATTTAGACGTCGCCCACATCAGTCCAGTCATTCTCAGAGACTTGGCAGGGTGTACCAACTGGTGCAGATTAAATATTAGTGCAGCATCATTACAGAGAGTAGGAACACCTTCAACAAACTTCTTGAGCATTTCACCCGCAATAAAAACAACAACAACAACAACAACAACAACAACAACAACAACAACAAAAGCAACAACAACATAAAATACACTTTGTGAAAGAAGGGAGAAATGCTCAACGTATTTTGATGGTAAAATACCTTCAAGGCAAGGCATGCAATAATACAGAAGCCACAATTTCCACTCTGTGGCTTTCCAGAATGTCTTCTCCGAAAGTGATCTAGGCAACCTTGTAAGAAATGTAGGCAACCTTGTCTACCCAACCTTGTAAAGCGGGACATCGTTGGAGGAACCAGGCTGTCGACTTTGGAGTGAAGAAACTGAAGACTCAGATCTTCGAGGCTTTCAAGGTATCTATTGGTCTCTGAAGTGCCTGTAAAAGTTCTGACCTTTTGCTACAAAACTTTATTAAAGAATTTGATACATGCCTGTCTGTTGTGTTGAAGAAATTTTACGTGTTTCACAGAGCAAATGAACTTGGCCAGAAAGCATGGAGGTCTTTTGAGGAGTTAGGCTCCTGCGCAGTTTTCTGTTGAAGCTGAGTTACACTGTTTGCACACACATCCCTGAGGAAGAACATACTTATTACTTGCCGCGGCGATTCAGTGGCTAAGGTGTTTTGTGGCTGTGTCCGAGAATGCAAGTTAGATTCGTGTATCGAGATTTTAGTGCATATTATTGACCCCTGGCTGGTTGAAAATTAATCCAGAGCACTCCACTATGGTGCACCTCATAGTTCACGTGTAGCTTCATCGCATAAAACACTACAAAGGAGGTTACCTACTTAAACTGAAAAAAAAAAATCTGCTTAGCACAATACACAGAATTAGCATAGTCGTCCTTGTGGCTGCCCTTTCGGTAGCGGGGGGAGGACCTCCTAGTCACTCATGACAATGTAGAATACTGGGTGCTGTATAGGTCACCGAGTAGAAAAAAATCCTCATTAGCAGCAGCCTGCTCAGGTCCACTGCATGACAAAGGCATCTCCCATTGACCTCTATTTGTCCTGCGCTAACCGAGTCCAGTGTTTACCCCCGAAGTTCCATATTTCATCCCTCCATTGTATTACTAGTAGGGTTTTCTGAACATAGAGTTTCATACAATAACAACTAGAGAGGAATCTGGCACTGCGACCGTACGCCTCAATGAAACGTGATGGGTAGTTCTGGATTCGCATTGGCGCTCGACGGCTTCCGGAAGATGCTATGGATTGCAGGCAGTTTCGTTTTCGTTTTGGATTTACATGAAGGCATTTGCATACGCGAGGTGTTGGGAGACGCGGTAAAAAATACGTTGCTCCTTGAACTGCATGCCTCGCGTGCACTGACGCCGCCCTGAGTGGAATGTTTTATAACGAGAGTTGCGAATCGGGTGGATTATCAATTCATTGCCGCAACGCGAGCACGAAAACACAAATGACGGCGCCCTGTGCGGCGAAGTTGTCTGCGAATTAGGAGTTGCGGCGCTGCTCATTCCGCAGAGCAATGTATTGCCAAAGCTGACGACGGTTGCGAATCTCTTGGAACAGCCACACCGTTCGTGGGAACGCCGGCTCCTACGGCGTAGAACAGCAGCCCCGGCGGCTGACAGGAACGCAGCTTGATGAATGTTACTAATTCAGGCAAGAACAACTTCTCTAAAGGTAATCGGTGTCTTTTTTTGATGAGCACAAAACTTTTCTCTTCCATTACAAACCACCAGCGCCAAAACGTTTACAAATAGTTTTTAAAGAAGTCCGGTTCGGCTGTAGTTGGCGGCAAATGGCAAACCTTTCCATAAACCTCCTCGACTCCGTGTCTGCTTTTTATTTAAACGCGCTGTCATGTAATTTACAAACATAGAACCGGGCAATAAGAGTTTTTTTTGTAAAAAAAACGCAATTTACGCAGCCATAAGCCCGTTTCGATCCTACGCAATCCGGTTCCAGAATTACTCATTATTCCCACTGCAGCGTAGCGCCGCTGCCATGTTCGCGTTGACACTAGCGCAAGTTTCCCCTCTTGTTATTTGTATGAAACTCTGTGTGTGTATGCCGAATAGTAACTTTCCAATGGAATATTGAATCGAATGCGGAAAAAAAGCCGAATATTGACACGAATATGAAATATCAATTTTCTTTTTACAGTCCTCAATTCGTTATGTTTTTGTGCAAAAGCAGAAGCTACTTCGCCTGTTTGGTAGACATAACGTTCATTTTCAAGCCGGAAAACGCACTTGTCAACTTGCATCGGCGGTACTCCACGAATGCGGAACGGGGACGATATGCATTTGAAGGGGGAAAAAAACTTCTGGAGCTGCTGTATTGCAATCATAAGTAACGACTATACATCAACTCATAACTCAGAAGCGAGCACTATGCAGGCATGAACAATAGGACGCGAAAACATGGCACAACTACAATCATGGACCATGATGAGGAACTTCTTCGGAAGCACAGGGGCAGCGTGAAGCGTGAATAATACGTAACCGAAGGAAAGTTCGCTCTGTAGTCACCGTGGACAGGCGTGTCGCGGAAAGGACCGAGCCGGAACCACGAACGGGAGCCGCCGCTTTAATGGGACAGGATGGGACCCTATGTACAATGATAATGATAGTAGTGCACGCTCCGTTCGAGCGCATGGTGTCTTCTTCCTCCTCACCGTGATTTCCAACATCCTCCCGAGCACGAAAAGGTGAAGCTACTAAACGACAGCGTTATCGTTCCAAAGTACATGGGTAATTAAAAAACGAGCCGTGCTGTGTTGAAAGGAGTCCGCTGCAGCCCCAGTGCACTTGCTTCGCCATCGGTGCTTGTACCGTCTGCCCAAACGTCGGAGTGTGGAGTTGCACCACGTGAAATGGGGCACATAGGTCGCTGTGTCAGCTCGACAGAAAACCCCCCCGAGAAGGATTCTCGTGACAGCGTTGAGACTCCTCAGGTGGCGTGGAATCCTTCCTGTACATCGTCGCTTGCGAGGTTTCCCCGTTGTATGTCTCTGCATCTTCTTTACTGCCATTTGAAGAGCGCTTCCTCTTTTCCCACATGAAATTATGAAGACACTTCTTTTCAGGCTTTTCTCCGGGAGGTTATTACCGCTCCGTTTCTTTCCTTCTTTGCGCGTTCGATGTGTTCTGCATTTCTTTTGGTGCGTTATTTTCGCACACAGCGTACGCTCTTCTACGTTGTTACTAGTTGGAGCCTCTTCGATCACGTTCACAGAATAGACCGTGCGGATTAGCCTTTTTTGGGTGTCACCGTCATTTTCTGCCTCAGATTCCGGATGGCTGCACTGAAAAGTTTCTGTTGGTGCTGAAGGCAATGACGTGCTGTTCGCAAAATACCCGATGTCGGAGTCTTGATTACGCGTCATTTCTGGCTCGTTTCTGAAGTCGGTTATGACCTGCTTGTCATATGTTTCTTCCGTAATGCCCATCAGTGACTTATCAAACATATCGGGAGAAGTGCCTTCCCCATTTGAACCGTAGCAGGTGAACGATGTTACGTCCAGATATTTCACGTTGCGTTTGATCCGTTGCCGAACTGAGCTTTTTAAAGATTGCCGTAAATCGCTGATAACCCCCTTGTACTTTCCACTTCATTGTTACGATGGTATTGGCCCATGTTTCAGCACTTTCGATCTCCTCGGCAATCTTGTCTATGGCAATGAGGTCTTCGACTTCGCCGTCCAGTTTTTTTAGGGCTTGTTCTTTCTCTAGCAGTGTCTTATTCCAGCTAGAAAGCATTACTAGCGAAAGTGAATCGTATGAAAGATGTTTCTCAACTTGCCTAATAATTGTGGAGACTTCGCCACGTAGCTGGAGTCGTTGGCTGATAAGCTCCTCCATTGTTCTCCTCGGCGCTAATCAGACCACAAAATCGTTGGTAGGTAGGCGTTCCTTGGTATGGCCACGAAGTACACCGTCGTTACAACGTATGAAGGTGGTGTCTTCATCGTGAATGCATGTGCTTGAAGCTCGTTCCCCTCGGGTCGTTTCCTTGTGCTTCAAGCTCGTTCTGCGTCAGGTCCAACGGTCCTCGCCCCACGGCTCACGTTGTCGTTGGTCGGTAGCCCGCTCGGACCTTCCACCGTTGGGTTCCCTTGGCGCGGCTCCAGACGAGGACACAAATGCACCGGTGGAAACTTCTTCTCGAAGGTCGATGGGGCCGGCGCTCGTTAGGGTGTCTCACGTCTGTGAAAGCCGCTTTTCCCGACGTTTCGGCACAATGTCGCGGAAAGGACCGAGCCGGAACCACGAACGGGAGCCGCCGCTTTAATGGGACAGGATGGAACCCTATGTACAATGATAATGATAGTAGTGCACGCTCCGTTCGAGCGCATGGTCTCTTCTTCTTCCTCCTCACCGTGATTTCCAGCAAGGCGTGCGCTATCCGCTGTAGTCTACAAAACAAGTAAACACGCACTTTTACTGGCGGTTCTGGCTGCTTTTATTGCAGTTGCAATAAAAGTAGCCAGAACCGCTTTTGATTTTAAATTTGGAAGCGGTGTCAAAACGGCAGCAGTCATTACGGAAGCTGCCCTCACATGTAAATATCCGGTCGCAGAAATCAAATAGCGGCCAGAGGCGGCAGCGACACCTTGAAAAAAAGTCTTATCGACTCAATCGCAGATTGCTCCGCTCGGCATGATGAAATGTACGGCCTCTGCAAGGTGGGCTCGTCGAAAGCGCAATTTGGAAGAAACTTGCCGAGCACACGGTGTAGAAGCAGTGCGTTAGAGTGCGCCGACGTCTCGGTTTCGCAAAGCCAGGGAACGTTCGGAAACTCCACTCGACTATTCAAAAAGTCAAATAGTAGATATTCGATTCGCGAATTGAATTATTCGTGGAGGTACTATTTGATTCGTATTCAAATATTCAAGTATTCGCACACCCCTAGTTATTGCCCTTTCCCTTCTTCTAGATCGGTCTCTTGGTACTCAATCTGTTACCCTAATTGCCCACTGGTTGTCCATTTGTCTCACTACATGGCCAGCCCAAGTGCATTTCGTTTTCTTTATTTGAACTGGGACGTCGTCAACTCTAGCTTGTTCTCTGATCCAGGTAGCGTGTTTCCTATACCTGAGTGTCACTCCTATCATTCTTTGTTCCATGACTCATTGAGGCGACCGAAGTTTATTTTCTTGGTGTTTGGTGAAGTGCCAAGTTTCAGCTCTGTATGTCACCCCCGGCAGCATGCAGTGGTGGTAGATTTTTTTTTGAGTGACAGAGTCAGTCAGTTGCAGTCATTTTCCAATGACTATGAAAGAGCAACTCTATTTCTTGCAGGTTACCTCATCCTTTTACACAAATAACACTTCCCTTCATCCCCTCCCCTCTGCATTTTTTAATGCTCCACCAGCTGCTTGTGCTGCGGGAATTGCAACCGCAGCTCGGGCTGTGCCTGCAGCTGCACCAGGGCCTACAGCTGTCTCTGCAGCTGAGCGAAAGCCTTCCGCTACATCTGTTGCAGTGGTGGCCAAGCCTGCAGCTGCATTGGTTACTGCTGGTGTCTCCAATCCTGTAGCTGCCCCTGTTCCTCTACTGGTGCCAAACTCGGCAGCTGCACCAGTTCCCGCTGCTGTGCTTGCGCCTGCAGTAGAGCGTGTGCAGCCTGCATGCCTTGCGCCGCCAGCAGCCCAGCATACTACAGATGCCGAGCTTGCCGACAGAGTGGTTGCTGGCTCATCTGCTGAGGTGCTGGTAACATATCCATGCGGCACGCGCACAGAGGATGTAAAAGTAAGTCTATCTGTGCTTTGAATTATTCCTTGCTGAGCTTGGGTTCTGTTTGCGGCCGTGCTATTCATAGCTGAACATGAGAAAAAAGGAGGCCGATGGTGGAACACGTTGGACGTCTGCTTCTGCCACCAGTACGGAGCACATGGTTTGAACAGGTATTATGGGACTACGTAATAAAAATTACTACGCAAGGAAGTGTATTTTCTGAAAGTGTACCAACTGAACAAGTTGACATGAAATTTGAGGTAACAATATCTGAAAACATTATATTGGGACTTTGTTGCACTAGTTGGCAATGGCATCTATTGTAGACCTCCCACTGTTGCTCACTGAAAGATTTCTCCTTATTTAAGAATCGAAAACTTTCATAATTGTCCTGAAAATGTTTATCACGAAACTGGCCGTAATTGTTTAAGAAACGAGGAATATGCTATGTAATGATGGGCTTGATGAGAAGGACGAAGGGTTATGTGTGGGCTCAAGGACAGCCACTCACCTCACCACAAGCTGAATAACTTGTATGCAGCACACAAATACCCTTTGTCAGCTCTCTGGCATGATTTCTAGACAGGCTTTGTAAGTTAATTTCAGGGGGTGCCTGTAATGACTGATGTAAAATTTTGCACTGTCTCATGGGCAGTTATATACCGATCTGCCAGCACTACCATCTCCACCTGCACTAGAATGTGGGGTTTATAACTGACGGCCACTTGCTCGTTTCTGATATTTGCTTGGGCAATCTGCCATTTACCAACTATTTCATTAGCTGGGACCTCACCCTTCTCAATTCCACGAGCTCAGTACAAATTTTTTTTGTGTTGTTCCTATTGAAATGCGTGTATTGTGACTGTTTACAGAGGCGATGCATTTAATTGTTTTTTTCTAGTACACTTGTGGCAGCAACGCGCCGCGGCGGCTCAGTAGCCAAGGCGTTGTGCTGCTGAGCACGAGGATGCGGGTTCAATTCCCGGGCGCGGTGCCCACTTTTATTTTGGAGGCGAAAAGCAAAAATGCCCGTGTGTAGGAAGATTCGACGCACGTTAAAGATCCACAGGTGCTCAAAATTAATCTGGAGCGTTCTACTACGGCGCACCTCATACCCTGCATTGCGTCGGCGCCTTAGCCGAACAATCAATCAAACCAAAACTTGTGGCAGGATGCGGTACTGTTGCCCTTTTCTCTGTGTGAAACAAATTTACAGCATACATTTTTGTTTCAGGGCATAATGTTGCACAATTTTTCTGATTATGAAAGATTTGTGACCAATCTTGTAAAAAATGCGATATTTCTGTTGCATGCTTGTGCACCTGGCCAATGGTGTTGTCATCAAACGCGATGTTTATGACCACTTCATGGCAGTGCCGAAGGACTCCTACTTCGTTAAAAGGTCAGCGTCGGCCATTTGATCGACAGAAGCACTGGCTCAACGGTACTTTAACGAGACGCTGTCCAACAGGACGGTGGCAGAAATCAAAGGGGTGACACCCCAACGACAACTTACCCCTCATAATGTTGAGGCTCTCATGAGTAAGAGCAGTCCTGTTTTAAACAGCATATATTAAAATTCCTGTTTTTTAAGATCAATGATATTGAAATCTCCTATATATACTGTATACATCTCAGAACTGTTGATTTACAAATGTAAATTAAAATAAAAAATTGGTCCCAAGTTTTTCCTCCAGTCTCTTGAGAAGCTCAGTTGGCTACTTGCTGTGGGGTCAATTATCCACATAGCCCTAAGGCTGGAGCCCCATCTGATACTTTGCCATATTGGGCTTAGATTTGAGGATGTATATTTAAAAACAATGAGCAATCATCGAACCCAAAGAGTATAATGAAACTGGCTGAAGTGTGAAAATAAAACAAATCAGGCATGAAAACTAACATGCAGTTGCACTGTCTGGTGACTCGGGTATGGACTAGTATTGCAGCCACTACTATCTATGGCCATAGCTAACCAAAGCGCAGCAACAGGCAGGCTATTTCGACCATGCTTGCTCAATGTTCTGTATCAGCTTCACAGCAAACTTTGCCTGCTAATTGCTGTTACATTACTAGTTGTGTTATTATAGTGCAGCCTGTGGGTGGAAAGTTGTGCTGGTGGCCGACAACTTGTTGAGCCTCTGTGCCAGGCAGCAACTTGGCATTTATGAAAGAAGTGCTTATGATAGCAAAGGTATCAAGATAAGCGTAGGATGATGTCCTAGTGCGCTTACCACAGGCTCATTAAAAACGCGTAGCATTGCGAGAGTGCACATACTTGGTGAGGGTGAGTGCTACGCAGTGGACAAAGGTGCGACAACAATGTAGCGTAAACTAAAGCGGGTTCTTTGCAAGCAATTGTAATTTTTTGTGGCTGTATCAGTCGTCTTACGTTCGACGAGAATTCTGAATACAAAATTCTAAAAACAATTTCATGACTTGTTTGTCTTCAATTGCCTGGGAGCCATGTAAAGGAACATGAACCTACTGGCTGTTTGTACTTATTTCCCTGGTGAAGTTGACGTCCTTTTGCCGAATGGTGTTTGGAACATTATCGTTTTCATATCAGACTGCAGAATGCACTGAAGAAAAAAAGAAAGCTACTAGACCGGCTGCATTGGAGTCGCATATTTTATCTTGACCACAAACGCAGAGAGTTATGCTGACATGTAGTGCACAACAGGGAAAGCTATAATTGGCTGGACTACCTTTTTAGCATGACGTCACTTCACAACCTCCGGTGGAAATACTCGGTGAAATTCCAACTGCATATTTTGACCCATTTCCACAATATTGTGCAAAAAAACCGATATACGTAATTTGTAGAACATGAGCACGTAGTTATAAATGCCCACACAACAAAATTTTTTTCAAAACATCTTCACGACCTCTTGAAGTTTCAAAATCGAAGCTGAAGTTGAAAGGCCATCAATTCAAAGTTGAACTTTGTAAGTGTTTTCCCAGCCAAAGGAACCCGGGGAACCCAGAATTTAAGTTCTTCTTTTGAAGCAGTTGTTATGTTTGCACTGCAATGGTAAACAGCCCCATTATTCTCTGAAGACAATTGGTGAGTGGCTGAAATTTTACTATATGGCTTATGATTGCATTCTTCTCAGTATTTTTCAGGCACTATGCGCAGAGACCCCAGGATCGGACGAGGAGGAAATCAAGAAGGAGACAAAGAATGTTATAGTGTGGCTTTTGCAGAAGACTTCAGAGTTGCGGTGCAGGAGGCAACAACAACAAGCAAACACCGACAATGAAGAAACTCCAGAGGCAACTCAAGGCAGTAGACGAAGCTCAAGAGGCCACAGAAAAAAAAGTAGGCATAACTGGAAGTTGCAGTTTTGAATGAAGATACATATATATATACATACATACATACATACATACATACATACATACATACATACATAGAAGGTGACATGAAGGACTTGAAAAATTACAGGCCGATCAGCTTACTGTCAGTCGTCTACAAGGTACTTGCCAGGGCAACCGCTGACAAAATTTCTGCTACCTTAGATTTTAGTCAACCTAAAGAACAAGCAGGGTTCCGTAAATTTTATTCAACAATATACCATATTCACATGATCAATGAGGTAATAGAGAAGTGCGCTGAGTATACTGAACCCCTATTATAGGCTTCATTTATTATGAGAAAGCATTTGACTCGGTCGAAACCTTAGCAGTCATTCAGGCATTACGGAGCCAGGGTTTAGATGAGCATTATGCACGAATACTAGAGGATGTATACAATGGGTTCACAGCGAGCATCATCCTCCATAAGGTGAGCAGTAAAATACCTGTAAGGAAGGGCGTCAGACAAGGAAATACTATCTTTCCAATGTTATTCACAGCATGTTTACAAGAAGTTTCAGAACATTGGATTGGGAACAGGTAACCTCAGATTTGATAGTGACGTTGCCTTGCTAAGTAACTCGGGGATGAATAGCAAAGCATGCTTCCTGCACTGAACAAACAGAGTAGAACCGTGGGCCTGAAATTTAATATGCAGAAAACTAAAGTAACGATCAATAACCCCAGGATAGCGCAGCGGTTTGAGATAGGTGGCGAGGTAGTGGAAGTGGTAAGCGAATATATCTACTTAGGCCAAGTTTTGACCCCGGATCCCAACCATGAGGCAGAGATAATTGGAAGGATCAGAATGGGGTGGGGTGCATACGGCAGACATTCTCAGATAATGAATGGGAGCCTACCATTGTCTGTGGAGAAGAAAGTGTATGGGAGCAGCATCTTACCGGTACTCACCTATGGAGCAGAAACGTGGAGGCTCACTAAGAGGGTTCAACCTAAATTGACAACGACTCAGCGGGCAATGGAGCGGAAGATGACAGGTGTAACATTAAGGGACAAGTAGAGAGCGGAGTGGGTCATGAAACAAACGCATGTTACGAAAATATTAGTAGACATTAAGAAGAAATGGATGTGGGCAGGCATGTAATGCAAAGGCAATACAACTGTTGGTCGTTAAGGGTAACAGAGTGGATCGCTAGAGAAGGCAAGCGTTGCAGGGGGTGGCAGAAAGTTAGATGGGCAGATGAGATCAAGAAGTTTGCGGGGGATAAATTGGTCGCAGTTAGCACAGGACCGGCGTAATTGCAGATTAATGGGAGAGGCCTTTGCCCTGCAGTGGGCGTAGATAGGCTGGTGATGATGATGACATATATATTTCTTCAAACGTTTGGTATTTAATGGTTTCAAGCTACCCCTGGGCTATAAATTATAACGAGCTGTAGTGGAGGGTTCCTGATTTATCTTGCCCAACAGAGGACCTTAACGTACACCAAAACATCGACAGGTGTTTTTGCTTTTCACATCTCCACCGTAAAAGCAGTCACCGCAACCAGTATCGAACCCTTACCCATAAGCTCATCAGAACGACACCTTAGCCAATAAGCCACCGTGATAGGTTTCTTGAAGTTTCAGTGTCAATATAAATGTAACCATTTTATTTTGCAGGGAAGCAGTGCCAAAAACGTACTGATGCAGTACCCATTGTTGCCCAATGAGTGACAAAATGTTCTTCAAGCCGGCAGCGTTCCCTATGACACTGAAGTGCAAGTAACAGGGACCTGCCGCGGTGGCTTAGCGGCTAAGGCGTTGCGCTGCTAAGGATGAGATCGTGGCTTTGATTATCGGCCGCGGCGGCTGCTTTTCTGATGGAGGCACAAAAGCACAAACGCCCGTGTGCACGAGATTTCGGCGCATGTTAAAGATCTTCAGGTGGTCAAAATTTATCTGGAGCCCTTCACTACGGCGCGCCTCATCGCCTTCGTTGCGTCGGCGCGTTAAACCCCCACAATGAATCAATCAAGTTGCAGAGGTCTAACGTTGTTATACGGCATGCTGTACGCCTGGGAAGTTTGGAGAATCGGTCAGGTCAGGTTCAGCCCTGTAAGACCCAGCCACACAGGTCCGTAGATACCAGTCTCGTATACGCCAGATCTAGCTCATACCCGGGCACGTCAGACCCGGACATTTCAGACCCCGACACATCAGAACGGGACACACCAGAACCGGAAACACCACACACGAACACACTACACCCGGGCACACCAGACCCGGACACACAAGACCCGGGTCTGAATTTACGCTCTGATGTTACCGTTTCAAACACGTCAGACATGGTCTGGTGTATTTATTGTTCGATAGGGTAGCGGCGCCCGCCGATTGGGCATGGCACGCAAAGTGGCTTGAGCAACAAAAAGTATATACCGACAAAAACCACAAAGAGTGTGAAAATGCCGAACGCTTGTGAGCGCGTGCCTCGCGGAGCCCGCCGTGGCATTACAAAAAAAGAACTCCGGCGCTATCGTCAGAAGCTACTGCGAATCTAATGCTTGGCATGAGGATCACGACGATATCGACGTATAGGACGATCACTTCTACTAGCGCAATGCAAAGCAACGACGGAACATGTAAATAAACAACTTCAAACTTGTGCAAATGCGCAATGATGTGTCCTTCAGGGCTCGAGTGTAACGGAATTCTGCAGCTTCGCTATGGTTGAAGCCTTGCGTAACTTAGTGCAAGCTTCGCCAGCTGAGGTGGCGCCATTCTACAATGCTGAGGATGACTTTGCATTTACCACTCGCCACGAAGGAGACGATGTGTTCTTCGATGCTCGTGACCACGATTTCTATCTCCGCACCTATGCAAACAATTATGCTGAAACTGAACTATGGGTACTGAATGCTCGTCAACAACAGCTTCGCCACTGAAGCCTTGCGCGAGAGTGCACGCTTCCATTATTTTTTTAGAAGGAAGCAATGTACTTAAAACAAAGGTGTCCATGCTATTGTGATTCCTGACCGCAGTAGTTCGCCTTAGATGGCTTTCACAAAGGTCAAAGTGAATATCTGCCGAACACTTCTGGGAGTCACTGTTTTCATGAAATCAATCAATTTTCAGTAGCGATTTCTAATACATTGAATATGTGGTTTGTAAAATTAGCTTTTCAGTAGCTGTTTATAGAGGTTCCTGAAGATGGACTTAACTTGCGAAGCGCGCCAGGTAGTGCCGACAAAAAAACCCCATTGTATCAAACATGAAGCCGTGGGTCCAGGGTAGACCGCATACAAAAATTTGCCTTTCTCAAAAACTCACTCCGCAGTAGGAAAATCAGCTAATCTTTTTTCAATGCGCGTAGAACGTACAAAGGTGTACTAACACACCTGTTCCTCCTCCACTGTCCTACAATATTTAGGAAGATTCGTTCCTTTTCTGCCTTACAATTTTATGTGTATGACCCCTTCGGAGGCATCCATATATGAATGGAACGTAGCAGCGCTGCTTGCTTCCATGTCGGCGTAATTTTGAAGATAGTTTTTATTGTGGTCCAGTTCTAGTATATAAAATAGTGTTGTTTTATGATTGCCCACGCTAGTATACTTTAACCGATCGTCCACTGTGCTTGCAACATGACTTTTGTCAAACTAGAACAGGTTTGTGCCCTGGTTATGATAGATCCATGTCGCACATGCAGTTATCGCTTTTTTCATTTGTTGTCGTTGCTACAGAGTGTTATCCTTCATGTGTGACACCAACCTAATGGAAAGTATAGTGAGGGGGGTGGGGGCGGCGTACTCTTTTGTTTGCAAAGCTTTTTAAACTCACGGATATTCCGTGCTAGTCTCTGTCATGATTGATAAGCATCAGTTTTTAAATGTGAAGTGTCTGGTGCATAGTTTTAACAGCAAACCTGTCTGGCCTGAAGGTCGACTTGCGCGAGACGTCGTGCAGGCTTACGCGTCGGCTCTCCGTGTGTGAGGAGCTCACAAAAATACCCAAAAACTTTTCACGTGCTTCCTCGCATAATGTTGGAAGCACAGGACACCTAACGCTACAGCCGTCGAGTTCGCTAAACCGGTTGCGCAAGTTCTAGCGTGCTAACACTATCAATGGAAGAGATGTGGAATCTTATGGACAAAATGATTCGGGGCTGACAGTCATGCAGGGATTTCAGCGTAAAGTTCGGAATTTCACGTGAGGTAAACAGCCGGTTGTTTAATGAAGCTAGCGAGGCCACCAGCTCCAATTGCTTCTCCAGCCTTGCAACACGAATGGAAGCTGCACTAATTTATCTCGTTCGATTTTTCCCCTCGTTGCGTGAAAGAGTTTATCATGCACAGGCTTCACTGCCTCTGCAATGCTTTTTCTTGCTTGTAAATATATCTCGTTGGGGCTGTTCTGTTTGTTATTTCCCCTATTTGGCTGTAAGAAGGCTCTGTGTGTACCAAATGAATAACTAAGGCGTTGGGCTGCTGAGCCAAAGGACGTGGTTTCGACTCTCGGCCGCGGTGGCCTCTTTTCTGATGGAGGCGAAAAGTAATAACGCCCGTGTGTACGAGATTTCAGCGCACGTTATGGATCCCCAGGTGGTCAATATAATCCTGAGCCCTCCACTACGGCACCCCTCATCGTCTTCGTTGTGCCGGAACGGTAAGCCCTTCAATCAATCATTCAACCAATTGAATAATACAGGCAGAGGGAAAGAACAGCCTTTGTCTTCAGCAACCACACGTGGAAATCGTTGTGTACTCAAAGATGGCTGGTAACGCCGTGAACAATATGCCAGGAAATGAGTCAAAGCTTTTGATTGCGGAAATATACAAGAATACGCGATCAGGTGACGGAGTGCCAATTTCGAAATATTAAGATACCCTTATTACGCAAGCCCAATTATCTAACCTGTAAAAAAACACGAGAGATACGCTGCTTTCCTAGGAGAAGAATTTCGTCATACCTCAAGGTGGCAACGTTCTCTTTGAACCACGCACATTGCCATCGCAACACAAATTTTGTCAGTTGTTGCCCATAGGGACCCCAAAATAAACTTTAGGCCTTGTAAATGGCCAGAAACCACACGCCAAGGTTTAAAAGGTGATGTCAGTAATCGGTGCTCGAAACGGTGAACCTTGAAACATATTGTCGCGGCCAAACGGCGCCTGTGTTCAACCTTCTGGCTTGTGAGTTCAGACGGTCGGGCATTCACGGTCCGCTCAGCCGGCCCGCCGTGTGGATGCGCTCTGCTTTGGATCGGACCGCGGCGGACCGTGACGTCTCATCACGTGACCGATTGGACCACGGACTCGGTCCGTCGTGTGTATCGGGACGCAGGGAAAGGCGTCAAAGTGGCGCGTCGCTTCTTTTTTTCTCTCTAGGGATGCTATCACGGTGCCAGGAAAGGAGCTGAGGGCAACAGGCAATGGAATGCCTCTCATTGGTCGATGGCGTGGGTTAACCGAGGTCAGCTAAACAAATAAACAAAAAAGGCCATCCTACAAAAGAAATCGATTTTGTAGAATTCAAATTTGGCGCCCTTCGAAGACCGCCTCATAGTCTCTACAATGGCAGAAAGAGGGCGCCAGGAGTCCGCTAGGAGTAGGAGTTCCTGTATAAACATCCCCCTCGCGAGGGGCGCGATCGAATGCAGAGCATTTCCGGGGGGCGCACGACGTTAAGTAGTTTGGGTTACGTTAATGTTGTTGCACTTGTGGCAACTGCTGACGAGAAAGCGCTCGTCAGCAGTAATTTGAATGAGTCAACGATATAAGGCGCGTTGGTAGCGTCCGATTCCGTGTCGGCTTTGTGGCGTAGTGGGAAGCGCACCATATACATTGCGTTCTGCCCGCAGGGTCGAGGGATCGAAACCGGGCGCCGGATAGTATTTTCTTTTTATATAGTAGGGAGTGGTGCGGTGCGGACTACGGACGCGAACGCGGGTGACATCGTGAGTTACTGAAATTCTCTGCATTTAAAACAATCAGAGTAACTCACGGAACCCACAAGGAAGACTAGTCAAACGCATCCAGGCAGCTGTATGACTAAGCCAAGGCAGCATTAGTTTTGAGTTTTCGGAGGCTCGCTGTCCAGAATATTACAGTGAAGACGCTATATCAAACGTCTTTGCTCACTTCGGTTTCTCATCTCGGTGAGGCCACTTACTTCGCACCACTATTCCCCAACTTTTGGTCTACACTGTCCACGAGTCTTTCACAAAATATATCCCCTACTCTTCAAGGACGCGGGTTCAATACTCGGCCGCGGTGGCCGCTTTTCTGTTGCAGGCGAAAAGCGAAAACGCCCGTGTGTTCAAGATTTCGTCACAGCTTAAAGATCCCCAGGTGGTCGAAATTGGTTCACGTCATCGCCTGTGTAGCGTCGGCGCGTTAAACCTCATACTAATTTTAATCTCTCCCGACGATTCTTCTTTCGTAAGCTGCTCTATGAGCTGCGCACGGCACTCGCGCCGTTATGAACGGTTGCATTTTTAACTCGCTATGGGACGGACAAAGAAGAGCTGGAATTCGAGGAGCGCCGGCACCCAGAAACGCCAACGATCGCGGAAGCATCAAGAATCTGCTGTTACCTAACTAGCAGCTAGCGCCGTTGCTACCTCAAATTCAAGCTCGTCGAGTAACAGGGAATCACTCCAGGATGGAGAGCATCTTCCCCGCTTGGAACACCGATGTGACCCCATAGGAACGTTTTAAGCTAGAATGAATTTCGGTACCTCAGTGTCGCTGGTATCCTTCACGTCGAAGCAGGTTCACGTCATGGGTTGCAATATTGACAAGCACAGATTTTCTAACAAGAAACGTTTGTGCACAAATCTCTGAGTATATACGATTGTGACTTACGCAACGCCTAGGTTAAGGTCAAGGATGTTATTACTGTTTTATTCAGGTAGGCATATCAGTAAGCAAACTCTGGCACTGGAGGTAAGTTTGTATAAAATGTATTCCTCCATAATATTCTAAGTGGCATCTTTCTTATCGTAGTTTCAAGATAAAATTCAATCATAGCGCTACGGAATAATAATTTATTAGAAACGTAGTAAATATATCACTATAGTGGGAGAATGTGGCCAAAAAATAAAGCTTGGTTGCTCATAATTCTTCTAAGAAGAGAAGCGTGCTTTTGTTGTGAAACTTTCACATATGCACTGAAATTTCATTCTTTTTTGAGGGCCTGTTTTGATTAGGTGTTTAACGTTGCTTAGAATATATGAATTGCACAACAGGTAAATAAAGCTTGCACGTCTATGCTGTACCTTAATTACAGGATCCGCAGACGAATCTTGCGTGCAACTGTACCCAACATTTACGTGTACCTCCCACCAATACAAGAATTAAAAGCACCGTTTTGCAGGCTTGTTGTCTCAAAAGCAGCGCTACAACTTTTGCAGCGTGGGATCCCCACGAAAAAGAACTGTCAGCGTTCCTTACGGGTTAAGCAAGAACTTCGCAGCAAGGGTTTCAATATGTGGTTTCAATCGATTCCATGCCATGTTGGTGTCAAGGGCAATGAGACCGCTGATCAGATGGCACGGAGTGCGCTGCAATTTGCACCGACAGTTAAAATTTCCACCAATCACTGGAACGACTTCAGGCGAACAGTCGCCGAATATTGCAAGCCTCTGGGAAATCCCTATCACCAGACTTGCGTCACAAATGGGGTTACAAGATCGGAGGCAACATTGCTGTACCGCATCCGAACGGGCTCAGCGAAGACCACAGCATGGCTATTCAAGGTGGGCCTCGTGCGATCGCCTCGGTGTTCGTCATGTGCAGTGATAGAGGATGTACACCACTACGTAATGTGTTGCCCAGAGCATGATGTCGAGTGGACTGCAATGCTCTCAGCGATTCGAAAGCTGGCAGCCCCACAGCTGGCAGCACTCTGTGGCAGCACTCTGGCAGCTGGCAGCACTCTGGACCACATCGTCTTTCCAAGGGGACATTGGATGCTGCGAAGAGATGTGTCACGCCTTCTCCTAAGTTTCCTTGAGGAGACGGAGCTGGCAAACGTGTGGTAAAAGGACACTACCTAACGCCGCCTGATCCCACAACAACCACCATCACCACCACCACATAACCATGGTACTTGAAACTTTCTATTTCTTGCCGTTCGGAACAAGTTCCTTCGTTTCGTTAGTTTTCCAGTTCGTTTCCTACATGCTGCTTATTCCACAGCTGCTGGAGATTCTGTGATTGCCGGTGTTAGCATCTCATTTACCCTGTCTGCAATATCATCGTTCTGCTGGTTTAGAAGGGTACATTTGATTTAAAAGGTTATTTTAGTGATTATGCATGGATTTTGAAGACATATATTAAACTCTTCCGTCCTGGTTCTGACCTACTCCATCTTGAGTTTCTTACTTCTTCGTTTTGTCTCTTATGAGATCCAGCCTTGCCTTGCGTATGATTGCTGCTCTGCAGTACCCTATGATTGGTCCTCGCTTTCCTATGATCCTATGATTGCTGCTACTTATCTTAATACGTGTACCTCTACGGCTTGTAGAATATGTGGGTCGTCGATCAAGATGGAGTCAATTTATTGGGATGGGACGCCGCCTTCCTCGAGTTCCGGGTGCGTCGTGGCGTCGTATATCTGCTTGTACGTGTTGACAGTCGGCCACTATGCGTCGTCGTCTTCGCCGTATTCGCAGCTGCAGGTGCGGTCATGTCGGGTACGCGTCGCGCCGTTTTGCTGTCGTCGTATTCGGGAGTCACGCCAGGGTTAGATCTGGTCGTCGGGCTCAGGACATGGTCTTCAGTGAGTCGCTGCGTCGTTGGAGGGTTTTCATTTTTCCGCGGTCATGCAACTTTAGCTCCAGCAGTTGCTGATTTTAGTTTCCCTCGCGTGGACTGGGGGACCTTCCACGTGAGAAGTCAGCAGTGCTACGGTGGTTCGGCGACTGGTATGGGGTAGGGCGACGGTGAACGGTTGAAGCAGACTGGTCCTCGGTTGGTATTGGAGTGGTATTATTTGATATCAGTAAGGTGGTGGCCGGGTCGGGGGCGTGGGGCGTCGACGGAGAACCTTCGCAAACCGAGCCACTTGTAGGGACAGCGACGGTAGATGTGGTCGGCCTCTCCGCAGCGGCAGCACACCGGATGATTATCGGGGGTTCGTCATACGTCCGTCTTCATCGGCGTCTGGTTTTGGGCTGCAGGGGGCGTGCGGGTGACAGTGGACGGAGATACGGCGGGGATTCCTGTGGACGGGTTGGAACAGGTCGGGGTCGACGAACAGCCGCGGACTAGGTCATCGCTTGTGGTTCGCGGGGTGCTTCTGATTGCGTAAAAGTCTCCAGTGCGAGTTGGACTTCCAGTGCGAGTTGGATTGCGGCGTGGTTGGGAAATGCTTCCTCAGTTCTTCGTGAACGAAGGGGCGGGTCGTTTCCCGTAAATCTTCCGTCACGAATCCGGGGGCGTTGAAGGGGTTCGCAAAAAAGCGTTGAATGGTAGATCGTATTGCCTCGAACGCATGTCCAGGGTACTCTTGATCATCGAAGCCTCGGTCACGAACTCAGCGATGGGTTTGGGGAAGTAGCGAATGAGTCCAGGGAAGAGCTCTTGTTTAACTCCCTGTACCAGAAAGCGCACCTTCTTCTCGTCTTCCATTTTGGGGTCAGCTCGTCGAAACTGCGTCTTCATCTCCTCAACGAACACTACAACACCTTCCTAAGGGTGTTGGATTCACATCTGCAACAACAGCTCAGATCGTTCTTTCCGTACGAGAGTTGTGAATGTTTTCAAAAATTCCGCTTTGAACAAGCTCTATGATGTTATCGAGCTCTCGTGATTTTCAAACCAGACTTGGGCCGAGTCTCCGAGGTAGAAAAACACTTGCCTCAGGGTTTATTTATCATCCCTTCGGTTGAAAATTTGGACGCGCTCCAGCTTCTCTAGCCACTCTTCCGGGGCTTCACCAGGGGATACTCGGAATGATGGGGGCTCCCGAGGTTGCTGCAGAACGACGGGAGGGTTGGCTTGGTTGACCATGGTGCTGGTTTCGACGTCTTTCTTCTTCACTTTCTCCGATAGTAGTCCGAGCTCGGAGGTAAACCTTGCAGGCGGCGGCTGGCTCTTGTTGGACTGGCTTGGCGGCTTCCAGAGGTTGTAGGGGGCATAAAGGGTGCGTTCCCCGGCACCTATACCAGATGTCCCGAAGCCAGAGACGACGCAGTTGTCTTCAAGGAATACAAGTTTATTGGAGCGAACTTGGGCTCCCCTAACCACTCAAAGAATACACAGGCGGCGAAGCAGCGATCAACAAAGTTACGTGCGAAGGAGAGCTTCGACGATTCGAATGCCGCGGCGTCTGCTCTACAGGCTTTTATTTTTCGGCGCAAGTGTTTCTGGAACCATCGATTTACATCCAGAACATTGTAGATCAAAGAAGATTATTCTGGGCTAGTGATGTTAGGGCGAAAGAGTGTGTTTATCTGAATGGGATAGCCCGTGCGGCATAAAAATAAAGAATGGAAACTCGCTTCGCCGGGGACACAGATAACATACCCGGGCGTGGCCAGGCAGTAAACACAAACAATAAATAAACAACCCATTCATGGTTCGCGGCAATATATTAAAGTGATATGTAGCTACTAAGTGAAAAATAAGGCAATAAGTGGCTGGTACAACTAAAAATTATTAAAGTGGAAGGGAGGTGACCATGCATTGTTGAATTTAGCTTAAAGCAAGTGCGTAACATTGAGAAGCTCTGTACATTCTTCGCAGCTTACTTCAAGAATGAATGGTCACCTTACTTTTATTTTATTATTTTGTGGCTATACCTCCCAGTACTGGCCTTCAGTTGCAGTCACAAGTTTGCTAGAGATCACGTGGGAGATTTCTGTGCACGTTAGAGATCCCCAGGTGGTCAAAATATTCCGGAGTCCTCAACAACGGCGGGCCTCATACCCTGTGTAGAGCCGGCGCGTGAAACGTAATAGTCACTTAAACCAATTAATACATCCCCGTACTACAGCTAAAAGATAATATTTAGTGCTTTATAAATGTAAAAATAGAAAAATAGTCCAATAAATTCTCAACCCTGTGATAAAGCACAACTTTGGCGTCAATTTGTGAAAGCTCTGAAAAAATTCCAAATCAAAAATCAAATCAATTCAGCGCGATTCTCGTGATGACCCATGTTTTTCTAGTTAACCTGAAATGGGGAAACAAAATGAGCTCCCTATCCTGCCTAGAATAAGAAAAACAGGGCCCGACATTTTTACATTTTTTGAAAGAGTAAAAAGGTTGCATTTTTTTAAAGGACTTTTCTTGAAAATTAGAAATGAGAGGATTAAATTGTTCGACAGTATAGAAATTGCCCACTGAAAAAAACCCCTTTGGCATTAGGTTGCAATATTTCGTGTTTTTCAGCTTAAAACGTTACGAATTTCGCGTGACTCGTCCAACGCGCTGGCCTCCGGAACAGACTTTGGGATTCTTTTAGGTAGGCAATATTTTTTCTCGAGAACTCACTTGAGGCATGCTTCCGCCTGTGCACAAGGATATATATATATATATATATATATATATATATATATATATATATATATACAGTCGAACACGGATATATCGAACTCCAAGGGGATCGCGAAATAGTTCGATATATGAAAAATTCGATATAAAAAATATGGGTTCTCAGACCTCACCTATGGCGAACGATCAGTTACCGATGGGCGCATTCAAGAATGACAACTAATTACGCACTCACGACGCAACAGGACGCTTTATTTCCGTGAAAAAAAAATCGCTGATCTTGGCCTGCTTCTTCGTCCTGGAAATGAAATTAAAGACGCTGGTCTCAATCTTCTCGAGGCTGTCCAGGTGCGACAGCCCAGTTCCTTCCATGTCGCCGCAACAACGGCGAATCAAGCTGAACGCAGCGGCCACTTCACCCGCAGAGTACGATCGTGTAGGCACCTCCTCGTCCGGACGATCTTCACCACTCGACCTATCGGCCTACGTTCCTGCGACCGCAGCTACAATATCCTCGTCACCGAGGCTCGAAACAGCCTTAATATTGGTGTAAACGTTCACGAAGTCGTCGGCAGACACTCCGGCTGGAACAGCAGCCGGGAAAAGGGACGACAACTCACGAAACGTGTCGCCCATGCACTCGTCGTCGTCGTCGCCGTCTTCGCAAGCTTCGGAAAGTTCGGCCGTCACAAAGTCCGCCTTCCGGAAGCAGTTGGCCACGGTCTCCTTCTTCACGCCGTTCCAAGCGCTTGTCATCATATGTATGGCTCCCAGCAGGTCAACCTTAAGCTCGGTGCCCACGCGGAGGTTCATCAAAAGCCTATCGAGGAGGCGCCTCCTGTACCCGACCTTCGCCATTCCCGCGCATTCCTCCACATCCTCCTCAACCTCAATCGGGGGTGCAGCGACCGCCGAAGAGCACCTACCAGCTCCCGCGGCGTTCGATATACCCGATGTCGGGAAAAATACGGTTCGATATAAACGTACGAATTCCTATACTTTTACACAGAATTTTCAAGGGGATAATTTAGGAGTTCGATATAGACAATAATTCGATATACCCGTGTTCGATATATCCGTGTTCGACTGTATATATATATATATATATATATATATATAATAATATATATATATATATATATAACGGCCAATTTCGTGGAACTAAAACGTCGAGCGGCCACGCCTGTCCCACCTCACGCAAAAACACCCCAGATACATTCCATGAGGCGCCTTTAATGACATGTCTGATGAACATATTTTAAATGGAACTTGTGCTTGCGTATTTGCATTGCATGGCGGAACTAAGAGCGGTGTGAATCTCTGTTTTGACGAACATTTGGTGATGTTAAATTATTCGGCTTTCCTCAATTTTGTAATTGAGAAATACACAGCGGTATTTTCTTGCATTCGGCCCAAACACTTCCATTGCTGTTTTAGGAGCCGTTCCGATAGTGTGAAACTACACAGTTTGCGAAGTCTGTGGCTGGTGGTGTCACTGTTATTTCACCCCGTTGGACGTTGCTTGCGGCACAGGCTTGTCAGTATTAGATGGGACAATACTTTTTAACCCATAGAACTCCTTCAGACAGCCTCACACGCACCCAATAGACGAGGATTTCGCGTACCGCGTGAAACAAGCGGGTTGTCTGCTACCATTGACCACTATCGCCGTAGGCTGCCCAAGCTTAGGGTCGCTGCCGTGTGGCCAACCTATTAGGGTAATCGGTCAGTCGGAAGCCACCGGTCGGGGCTACGGAGCGGCTCATGGGAAATCCATGCAATATTGTGCTTTTTGACCAAGCATTATTCTGGCAAATTAAAAATGTTTTAGAACTAAAACAATTATTATTTGTTTTGTAGAAAAAAGGCATTCCCAAATGCACTTTAAGAATTTTAAAAGAAATAAACCAGAAAAACCGCTGGGACTTTACATCTAACAATAACATTTAAAATAGTTGAAAATTGTTATTATGCCTTTAGTGATGTGAGAAATGTGCAAACATTTTCGTACACAAACAATTATTTTTTTTGGCAATAACTGAACGTTTGCTCATGTCTTCCCCTACGTAAAATGATTGGTTGGATGTTTGGGTTTAATTCGGCAACGTTACGCAGGCGATGAGGCACGCCGCAGTGGAGGGCTCGCGATATGTGTTGACCACCTGTGATCTTTAACGTGAGCAGGAATCTTCATTTTTCTGTTTACGAAAGCAGTGTAATGCGGACTGTATTTTTCATGGTCTCGCGAAGGCTTGTACGCCCAGGGATACTTTTTTAGGCGGAAGTACGGTTTCGGCGTTGTTGCATAAAAGCAACGTATCCGACTTGCCGATAAAAACTCTTCGTGTAAATCTTAACAGTTTTGTCTTTCTTCACTGGGAATTGTTAACGGTAGCATTGTCCTTAATACAGAGGTGACCATGCTATTTTTATGGTTGAGCGGGGTAGTTCGCCTTAGATGGCATTCACAAAAGTCCACGTAAATATCTGCGCAATGCTTCAGGGGCTAAGTGCTTTCATGAACTCAATC
Organism: Haemaphysalis longicornis; assembly: GCA_013339765.2. Lineage (NCBI taxonomy): Eukaryota > Metazoa > Arthropoda > Arachnida > Ixodida > Ixodidae > Haemaphysalis > Haemaphysalis longicornis. The sequence goes on along the minus strand of CM023452.1, from coordinate 116,943,765 downwards.
CCTTTCAAAAACAATTATTTATTCATTGAAAATTTGGTTTGTAAGAATACCTAGTCAACCCCAATCGACAGAAGCTGCTTCAAAATCGGCTTAAACTTACGAAGCTCACTCGGTCGCGTGTGCAGAAAACCCCGGAGGAGTAAACATGACGTCGTCCGTCTAACGTCAACCGCATAGAAATAAGTATATAGCTCACTCAGCAAACCTTGCCTGTAGAAGCTAAAACAGCTATTCATTTGCAATGCGCCTAAAAAATTGTACGAAAACACATTTCTCTCCTCTTCCAACTCTAACAGCGCTGTGCCCTAGTTATGGTTGTTCGATGTTGTAGTTTCACTTAGTTTTTTTATGGTATAGTCATTGGTACAGTGTGTTATTCTTTATTTCTCTGCACCAACCGAAAAGAAAGTAAGTGAGAGAGCGGCGTACCCTTTGTTTGCACAGCATTACAAAATCGGGGAGATTCCGTAACGGCCTGAGCTATGATTGATACATCGAGGCTGTTAAATTCGAAGAGCCTGGTGCATAGTTTTTAACAGCAGAGCTGTTTAAGCTTGAGCTTGGTCCGGCGGCGTTCGGAAAAATATCGAGGGCACGTGAACGTGTGCCTCGCGAGGAGCGACCGGTGTCGTTGAGGTATGGGCGTGTGGTTCCCCCACGTGAAGTCTTAACACCCACAAAACAGTTAACGCTCGTCCGCGCTTGCTGAAAGGAGCACAAGACAGCTCGCGCTAGAGGCCCCGAGTTCGCGAAGCCGGTTGTTGCGGGTTCTAGCGCGGGCTTACGTGGTCCACATTGGCAGCGATGTGAAAGCCTGCGGAGAAAAAGTTTCAGGTCTGCCGGTCATGCGGGTCATTCAGCGGGAAGTTCGCAAATTTATGTGAGGGTGCTACAGACGAATCTCAGACGAAGCGTTTGCGACTGCCAGCTCTGCTGCTTCTCCCGCCTTTTACTACTACTGCAAGCTGCGCCTTTTCATTCTTTTTCTTTTGTCCACTCGTTGCGTGAAAGGATTTATCTTGCACAGGCTTCGCTGCCTCTGCAAGGCTTTTTGTTGGTTGTACATACAACTCGTTGGTGCATTTCTTTGTTTGTTTTCCACATTTTGTTGTCAGAAGGCGCTCTAGATACCAAAAAAAGAAATCAAATCTAAAAGAAACAAATAAAACTACGCACTAGCAGCCTTTCTCTTCAGTAACCGCGTTTAGAAATCGTTGTGTACTTAAAGATGACTGAGAGAGGGGTAAACAATGAGCCCGGAAATGAGTCCAAGCTTGTGACTGCAGGCAAATAAAAAGAAACATGGCTTTACGTAATTTCTTTCAAAGGTAAAGACACCTATTAGTCAAATTGTGTAAGCCCATGTATTTAACTTGTAGAGGAATACTTTAGATAAGCTGCTTTCTGGGGTACAAAACTTCGTAACACCCTCCGTGGCATCGTTGTCTTCGGGCTATGCACATTTCAGTAGTAAAACTACTTCTGTCTGTTGTCGCCCATAGGGGCCCAAAACGACTTCAAGAATAGCAGCTGACCTGAAACCGCACGGCAATGTTTCAAACGTAATATCAGTGCTCGCTGCCACACTCGGTGAACTTCGAAGAACAATCCAAGTAACTCGTGCAACCCACATTGAAGAAGCGGCACACGCACCCACGCAGCTGTATGGCTACACCGCAGCAGCATTCCTTTTGAGTTTTCTGGGGCTGCGCTCTCCGCAATTTTACAGTGAAGACGCGTATGCCAAGCATCTTTCCGCCCTTCGTAGTTCTCAACCCGGTTGGGCTGCTTTACTACACATAGGTATTCCGCGACGTTTTGCCTACATTTACGCTTGTTTTACAAACAGATACAGCGCTGTATGTACAAGAATTCGCGTTGTATTCTCGGCCGGGGTGGCAACTTTTCTGATGAAGGCGAAAAGAGAAAGCGCCCGTGTGTTCGACATTTGGACGCTTGTTAGCAAATCCCCAGGAAGTTTAGATTAACCCATCAGTCCTCACCTCCGGCGCACCTCATAGCATGTGCAGCGACGGTGCGCTGAACCTCATAATTAATCAAATCAACATACACCCAAACACTGATATATCGAACTCCCAGGGGATCGCAAAATAGTTCAATATAACGATAATTGTATATATCACATATGCCCATCTGAAGCTTATCTGAAAACTCCGCACATCACTGAGACCTTTTCTGGCTACAAGTTGCAGCTTACCCAGTTGCTCCTCACAGCGCGGAAAATTCCGGCAGCGCAACGGCCACCACCCTTTATTTGAACTGAAAAAGGTATGTGAGATTCACCTGCTTATTCCGCGTCATAAAGTTCACCAGATCGTCTTCAGGCTTACTAACGCCATCCAAATGGGAAAATCCGGCGTAGTATATACACGCACCAGTGGTAAATCTGAACAATGGAGCAAGCTCGGCTGCAGTAAGCGGTTGGGAACATTGTCAAGGGTGCCGGTAGGGTTCGCTTATTATGCATCTGTGATGTCGGCCACTACCTGCACATCGTCCTCAGCACTTAGGAACTTGTGTGCCTTTGTGCCATTTGGAATGACCCATGGGAATGTTGACACCTCCCTAAGCTCAGTCTCCAGGCACTCAGAGACGTGGTCTTCGGTATCCGAACACCCTTCGTCTGGAGTCTGGAGCCGCGGAACAAAGCCACTTTGCACACGACACTCACCGGTAATGCAGGGCCGTGGCGGCGTTACCTTCGCCATAACGTGAGGTTTGATGCGCAGTATTGCGTTAACAAACCACGCGAGCAATGCTGCCGATATAGTTTCACCGGCCTCTACCCGTACAATAATCTCCGCTTTCGTCACTAAATACACCTCCTTTCTTTCTACCGTATCCATGCCTCCAAAATGCCTGTCGAGGACGAAAGAAACACGCATCACGCCACATAGGACCCCCTGCACGTGTCACCACTCATAACCGCTGAAGCACGCAGAGAATATTCATAAACCTAGCGATTCCGATCCGTTTCCCCTCCTCCTTTATTACGTTTCGCACCCCATCAGTTCCGGCGTTCTCGCTGCCATGCGGTGGCCACTTATGCTATTATGCGAGCAGGTGTCAAGCACCACACAGATCACGACTGAAGCATGCGATTGGCATGCGGCTTATCGTTATGACTGGTCGTAAGGATCGGCTTTGGCGAAGTTCGCTGGTCGGAGGAGGCTCACGACTTGCGTCTGGCGAACCAGATGCAGTCCGCCATCGTTGCCGTCTTTGTGCGGGCACAGCCCATGAGAACCCGAACGTGTCTTCATAATGACGTCACAATGAAAGTGAAAACCCCAGGGAAGCGCCAGTGGCAGTTCTGAGAAAGTAGTAAAGGAGGTCGTGAAGAAAAATTGGATATCTACCGGAAAATAACTAGAAGTACAGAAAATGATGAAAGCAAAGACCAAGGAGAAAAGCGACCAATGGATGGTAGAAATACGGAAGATGGAGTAAAGTGCATCCAAGAAGTTTTGATACCATGTAAAAAAATAAGCTCAAGAAACCATATCCATCAAAGATTCTTGATTTATGAGGAGGGGAAACATTTAGAAGGTGAGCAGGCGTTGGCGCATATTCATCGAGTGATTAGTGAGAAGTTTAGTGAAGCAGAGGTATAGAAGCCTGCCCTGATAACATGAGCGCCACAGAAGACTAGGCAAAGAAAAATCAGTTTGAGCAACCTTGATTGGAAGAAAGCAGAGCAAATGAAAAGGTTTCCCCCGAACAGTAGTTGGCCCGGACAGAATATCAATGCAGCTGATAAGCCTGCTTGGACCTAAAAGTAAGGCATCGTTTATGAGGGCAAGTGATAAGGTGATGCATATCAATCACCGGAGGATTGGCTAGAAAGTAGGATCAATGTAATATATAAAGGCCGAGGCAACAAATCCAGTATTGATTCAATCAGACCCCTCACAGTACCGTCAGTATAGTGTATAGATTTTGTAATGCAGGCGATAAAATCAGAAATTCAAGCACGGATAGAAAAAATGAACGCCTTGTGGAAGTGCGGAATGGATTTCAACAAGAGAGGTGGTCGGATGATAATTTCTTGATGTTTACAAAGTGCATTGAATTTGCGAAATCGCATGATACACCATTGTGAATTACGTCATTGGACATTAAATGGGCATAAGACAACTTAAACAGAGAACTGCTGTGGGGAATGCTTAAATTCCGGGGATTAGATGACGAGTTAATAACAGTTCCTTAGAGCGATGTACAATGATAATGGAGTGCACGCGACATGGGAAGGGCAGAAATGCGCACAGCAGGTCAACACTCATCGGGGACTGAAACAGAGATGCCCTTTGATACCAAATACTATTTATGCTTTACATGGCAGTAATAAAATGAATCTAGAAGAAAGTCAGTTATGGTTCAGCGTAACGCATATGTTACAAGACAAAGTCGTGCAACAGCGTATCACGGGAATATTATACGCAGATGAAGGATTTGTTTTAGCTGATAACCGGACCGATGTGCAAGGGATCGGAAATATTTGTGATCAGAAACCACCGACGTCGCTTTAAATTTTTGGGCAGAACAATCGGGAATCATGGTTTTGAAGGAAACCACGTAGTGTCAATCCAGCATGTCGAAGTATCCAGAGTCAAGGAATATAAATATCTCGGAGTGTGGATAAAAGAAGGGGCCAACTACATAAGAACTCACGAGGAGCAACCTAACGGTAACGGACAGCGAAGTGCGGCTATACGAAAGCACAGAGCTTTGAGGGGCTAGAACAAATACGTATTAGTGAGCGGAATGTGGAAAGTAGTAATGGTTCCGGGTCTCACTTTTGCGAATGCAGTACTGTGCTTAAAGTCAGACGCTCTAGCAGGCCTTTAAGTGAACCAGAGAACGGTAGGCCGTTTCGCGTGAGGATGGAAAAACAAATAACGAAGCAGTGCAGGAATATATGGGCAGGGCGTCGTTTGAAGCTCAAGAACCACCGAGTAAATTATGCTTTGAGAGGAGGTTGAAAGCAATTGATCAACGTAGGTGGACAGCAAAAGTTTTTAGGTACGTATACTTGAAAAGCGTGGACACGCTGTGGCTAAGCAAGACGAGAATGCTAACGATGAAATACGGAAATAACTGTGGAGACTGAAAGGAAGCTAAGGCAACCAAAAAAGAGGCCTACTACGATTTGTTAATCGTAGCCCTGTGCTGGCTGAGTATTCACCAACTTGCGGCAGGAATCGCTCTCAAGATTACTATTGAATGGGTTCCACGTCACCTACTCACACACCACTACAAGGCTGACATACGTATCAGCACGGCTGAAAGCCTGCGTTTTATCTCCGACTTCCCCGTTAGAGCTGGATGATGTCACTCTCCTGCTGAAGAGAAGAGAACTCGTCGGGTGCCGCACACGTGCTCTCATTCCACTGCGTGCTGCCACACTTCCCCCGGGTCTTACCCGTGCCGGGGAAGTTAGGCTTAGCAGGATTCGGGTAAGGGTGGCCTTAAATACCGTCTTGATCAGAGAATGGCCTCACTTCGTAGATTTTTTACAAAGTCCGATCGCCCAGTTTGCTACCGCAGCGACACGTGATCGCCTACTTCCACCACTTGCTGTGGCCCTGCGCCACCTAGCCCCCTACGAGTCTGCGCCATCTTGCGGCGACGGGCCCCAGCGTAGACGACGCGACAGTGTACACAGCGTGGATACATGGGCTCCACCATCGTTCACTTGGAGACTTCATCCGCGAAGCGAACATTTTCATATTCATCTAATCACATTTTGGCGTTAACTCATACTCCCTTATTTATGCCCCGTGGCAAAATACACGCTCATAAAAAATGGAGAGAAAAATGGGACGTAAAACGTCGTTACAGATGTAGTGCTGAGAAATCGGACATCAGAAAGGAAAATTTCTACGATAATTCCAAGGGCAGTGCCTTGCTTTTTGAGGCTAGAGCAGGTTGCTTGCGAACTAAGAGCTTTCTGGGGAAGTATACAGAAAATGACGGGGTACGCGTGGTGTGTGGAAAAGAAACAGAAACTATGCGGCCCATGGTGTTATAATTTGAGTGTATCCATCCAAATCAACTTGACGGGAAAAATCGGCTTCCAGAAGCACTAGGATTTAAGGGTAGCACAGAGGGAGGTAATTTCAAGGATGTCGAGGCAACGATTACAAGAATAGAATACTGATGGATGAAAAGCAGAGAGGCGAATATTGCCTAGGATAGCTACCACCTGTAATAGAAAAAGTAAGTATTTTGTGCATAATAAACTTTTTGTGCTTATTCAAGAGCAGCGCTATCATAAACAAAGAGTGTAAAACGTAGGTGTATAATTTCGTTTTAGTTTTTTTTTCGTAAGATGACACACGTCATCACCCGCTAAAAAAGATACCACTATGAATCATCCGCAAGTTCAGAATTTTGTGGGGAGCCGCCCTCCGCCGCAACGGGCTCCGACCGCCGACCCGCGCGCTCTCTGCCCACAAAACAGATACCTCGTTGACACATGTTGGCAGCAGTATCAGCAGCATGCAAGAGCGGAATCGTCAGTGCTCACCGTGGCAGCACCGCTGTAGTGAGCATAGAAAATGCAATTTATAACAGAATAGCACCATTCGTGTTTACCTAAAGTTGGTAAAAGTTTTATTCTCCTGTTCGGATTTTTTTTTGCACACATCTGAACCGGCTGCAGTGGTCCTACACAGGGAGGCAACCATGGAGCGAAAACAGTGGATGTAGCGTCGTTGACGACGCATCGCACGCGCGCATCAGGCATACGAATAGTCGTTGCACCTTCGTAACGATCAGTCGAATGCGAATCGCATGCTGTAGTGCAGCATGTGCCTCGCACTTTAAGGGCCATCGAAGCGATGCGGCGGCGCCCCCTCATCGCCGGGCGCGGCAGCTTCCGCGAGAAGTCTTCTTCATCATTGCGTTCTAGCCCAACAGAAGAAGCCCACTTGAAGCGGCACTTGCGGCGCAGCGTTCGATATATCGAATGTGCGGGTGATCGGCATTTTGAGACACGCGTACAACAGCGCTATACGTCGGCATCCCACATCCAAGGGGATGGTCAGACTGTTTGATATAGATAATAATTTGATATTTTGAGAGACGATCGACGTTTCGCGTGACCTCTTATTTCAGCACTCAGCTGAAGGAATCTCACAATCAGTCATGATGAATATTTGCAGGTGATAATGACGCCTAGCCAATAAGGGTTAGCACTAATGTTAACGGGTGAATATGAAGAAGTGCTTGTAACATGACCAAAAGTACTGCGAGCGTAGTTATAGGATCTCATATAATTTCCCCTCCTTGAGTGGGAGGGGCCCCCTGCCGCGAGTCAGTCGGTGGTACGACGGTTGAATGGCTTCAGCCGGCACAAATGGGCGATTTCACTAACACGGCGACGGCGATGTGTAGGCGGAGCTACTGGCGTCATACGATAGTTAACAGAAGTCTCTTCAAGGATTTGATATGGGCCAAGAAAACGGTGGAGGAAGTTCTCCCGTCTGGGGATGCGAACGGGCGTACTAAAGCTGAACGGGCGTACTCCGAACTGAGCGATGGGTCGCGTCGTAACGGGGTTTGCGTTCATGCTACTGGCGTTCCGTTCGACGTCACACGAGTGGGCAGAGTGGCCGAGCCGCGAAACGTACCGCTCATGAGATTGTGCATCACAGGCTACAGCAGTGTAGAAAAAACTTGATTCGAATGTAATAGATGGCGAGCGTCGAAAGACGAGATAGAATGGTGAATAACCGGTAGTTTTATGCGTTGCGGAGTTTTAAGCAAAGGTTACAAAGGGTAGGATAACGTTCCAGTTGCGATCGTCAGGACTAATATACATGGAGAGCAGGTGCCATCGGGTTCGATGAAATCGACCACTGACACTGGACAAATCTCTCTAGGTCATAGATAGTGCGAGTGTCTCACGATATTTTTACTCTTTGCGCTGTGGTGTTCATCTATTTATTTTTCTTGGCTTCGTGTTGCTATTTTTCTTAGCCGTTTACTTTGCATTTGGTTCAGCGTTCACATTACGATATTCTTGTCAATTGTATTGCTTATATAGGGACCCTGATTGCAGCATTCCCTTGTTTCTCGTTCTTAACGTTTCTTGCTTGTATTCTTCCTGCCGTACCTCTGATGTCTAACATTCACCACTCATCAGTGTAGTGACCCCTCTCTGGTGAAACAAGCCTTGTCTGTAGCAGGGTCATCATCTCAACAGTTCCCATTAAAGAGCACCCCCCTCCCCCCTCTCTCTCTCTTAATCAAACGGGTCGCCTGGGAATGGTAGCGGACATTGTTTTGTGCACCGTGTTGGAAGCACAGAGAAGCTTTTCTACGAAAGTAAAGAGAAACACCCTGGCTAGGTCGCTGAGAAGGACGCGTGGTGTTCTATGGCGCAAAATTACGCTGTGCAAAATGAAGTCTGCCACTTCCGCGGCTGTGCCAGGCGAATGGGCGCAGTTTCTGCGGATCTAGCCCTGCGAGTTTCTGCGGATCCACATTGGGTCGCAGGGAGCAGTCCACACCAGTCGATGGCCACGCTCTCGAAGGGAGCTGATGGAGAAGGAAGACGCTGCAGTTGTCCGGTCGGAGAAGAAGTCGAGCGTTCTTTGGTGCTGGCAATATGCTCACGAGCGAACGTATTTTGCCATAGCTATAGAAAGTTCAGGCTAAAAGTAGCGGCTACGTATTCACTCGTATGTTTTGGCGAAGCAAGGGGCCCAGCGGTGGCCGCATCATAATATTCCTCGAGGAGACGACAGGCAATTGTACCAGGTACCGATTTGCTGCCATTATGATGGTAATTTTGGCGGTAAAGGGCACCTTGTAGGGGTTGAAACAGCGAGTTGACGACGCGAACGGCTCTTCGGAGGGGGCACACGACCGTCGAGAGAATCAATCATTGGGCGGCATTATGCGTCTGCTCGCTGTAGCGAGTGCAAATCACCGTGTACATCAGTGCTAGGGAAATTTATGAATGACAAGACGGGAGCTGGGTTGAGGCTTTCCGGTGCAGCAGTAGATCGAGGAGACAATGGGCAAAGAGACAAAGTATCTGAGTCCATATATATTTCCTGGCTTATACATGAGAGAGAAATCATATTGTTGGAGCCGGAGAACCCTGCGACCAACGCGTCCAGACAAGTATATAGATCATAATCAGCATAGCGCATTGCGGTCTGTGACCGCCGTAAAGTGACGGCCATGTAGGTAAGGACAAAATTTCTGAATAGCGCAAACAATGAAAAAGCATTCTTGTTTTGTAGTTCTTCTCAGCCGGTGTCAACGAACGACTAGCATACGAAACGACGCTTTCTCTGAGCTGAGCATCACTTTAAGAAACAGACCACCGATTGTGTGGCCATTTTCGTAGATGTGGAGGATAGTGGGCTTGCTCTTTATCAAGGTGACAGAGTACCGGGCTAGACGTTAAGGTGGTTTTCAATGCCTCGAAGGCTTGTTGGCACTCATTCGACCAAATGTAAGCTGTGCCGGCATGTAGGAGCTGGTTGAGGGGTGCCGCAATGGTGGCAAAGTTCCGGACAAAGAGACGGAAATACGAGGCCAAACAGAGGAAACTACGTAGATTTTTTTGTTGGCATGGACTCGCAAATCCGACAATGGCAGCGATTTTGTCAGGGCTCAGGGGTATCGCGTCCTTGCTAACGACACGCCGGATTCGTTGATGGTTTTGGTCGCAAAACGTAAGCACGTCGTACAAGTGTTGGAGGTGCTCAGTAAATGTTGAGGGAAAGGTGACGACATGGTCAAGACATCAGAAACAGGCCTTCCATTTCAGTCCCTAGAGCACCGATTCTATCACAGGGTCAAAAGTTGTCGGGGCATTGCACAAACCGAACGACAAAAAATTGAATTCCCATAGGCCGTCGGGAGTAGCAAACGCTGTTTTTTTCTTGTCGGACTCTTGCATCGGTATTATGCCAGTATCCAGAACGCAAGTCAAGGATCGAAAAGTACTCCGCTCCTTGAAGGCAGTCCAGGGCGTCGTCTATCGGGGGCATGTGATACACACCCTGTGTGTTGACTGCCCAATAGTTTACATAAAAACACATGGTGCCATTCTTTTTCTCCACCAGTACGGCTGGGGCAGACGAATGACTGGATGAGGGCCGACTAACGTTTCGCCGCAGCCTGTCGTTTACGTTCTCCTCGATTACCTTCCGTTCTGAAGGGGAGACTCGGTACGGGTGGCGGTGAACAACAGTGAGCCCGTCAGTTTTGATGCGATGCGTAGCTGCAGGGCTGCGGGGAAGAAACGTTGAAATCGTGTCGAACGAGGCCCAGTGCTTGTGCAAAAGTTGCAGTACTGAGGATTTCTCTGATGGCGTAAGGTACTGGTTGATGGTGACCGCAACCAACGAGTTGGAGGTAATCGCCCTGGAAGCCAGGTATGTAGGGGAACGAGTACCAGACGGAAGGATGGGCACCTCGTCGGCAGAAACAAAAGCAATCGGACAGCCTTGCGGTAGTAGAACCACTTCTGAAGCCGTTTTATGTACAGGTGTAAAGGCGCGCCCTCGGGAAAATCGCACGAGACAAGTGGTACAACAAGACCTCGGCAAAGGAGGCGGCGGAACGGGATGGCCCGCAAATCGCCGTCAACCATTGCGTCAGCGGAAACTGAAAGTATGTGCTCTTGATGGGCGAGCACGACGTGGTTGGTACTTAGCACTGAACGAGGTGGACTGGTTTGCATGACAGCTGAGAGATGAGCGGCTGTTATTCTAATATCAGGAGTGCAACAACAAATACCAGCGTAAGTCAATGAAAGAAAGTCCCAACTAACAATAAGCCTATAGAGGCATGTGGACAGCACTACACACTGAATGTGATGGCACAGTCCGTCAATAGGAACGCGCACTGTGCAGAAGGAGAAGGCTGGATGGGTGCTTCGTTCGCACCACGTAATAAATAGCCACTCTACGGGGTTTTTACCTTGCGTAGTCTCTCACAAAGATCCCCTCGAATAATTGAAATATTTGCCCCAGTGTCCACCAAAGCTTCAAAATCGTTACCTTTAACTGATACGGACAACATCTTCGACGTGTCTTCTGGAGGAGTCGTTGTGGTCCCGGTAGATGCACTTTCGCCTTCAAAAACTGCGTGACTATTCCGAGAGGAGCGTGGGGTCAATCACGACAGGTCGAAGAGGAGAGACAGATCGTCGAAATGGTGATGGGGAGCGACATCGCGGTTAACAATAATTGTTCGGTGACCAAGGAGAAGTAGCAGGAGGAGAGGGCCGGCGTAACGGAGATGGTTAACTCCTATGTCGGTAACCGTAACAAGGGTATCTTCAGACGCATTCGTACGTATCGTAACCACATCGCTCATCAATTATACACCCCCTGCAGTAGCGAGAAATGTGCCCGCGAATTTCGCAGTAGAAACATATCGGCCGGTTGCAATAGTGATCAAGGCGCTGCGGTCTCCGGGCTAAATAGTACGTCGGCGGTCCAGGGGCGGGATGGACCGCTTCCACATAGCAAGGAACTGTTTGGGGGGATATCCCTGCCACGAGCAGAGGGGAGAATAGGAGGCCGTGACTGGAAAAGCGATAAGGTCGGGGGGCTTCCTTTCATGAGTACGCGCGGCGAGCTCCTGTTTAATGATGTCTCGTGCAGTCGGTACAGCCTATTATTGAGTGGCAGCAGAAGGATACACAGAGGTACGGCCGCCAAGCTCTTCCCGAATCTCGAAGGTCCTCATTGCCCACATTTCGGGTCATGGTATCCGTCTGGAGACGGATGGATTAAAGGTCGTCTACGCGTTGGCACGTCGTTCTCACACCCGAAAGGGTAGTTGGAATTTGAAGGGCCAGAGCAGCAAAGGGGAAGTCGCCGATCCCTTTGAAGATGTGCCGTATGCGATGAGCCTCCGTCATGTCTCTCTTGACTTTTCGGTACAGCGCCACAACATCTTTGATGTATCACCTGTACGTGTTACAAGCACGCTGGAAACGCCCCCCTCCTCCACAGCTTCTTTTTTGCGATGTCTGAGCGGGCAGCGGAAGAGCCAAAAACCTGGCGCAGCTGCGTGGTGAAATCGGCCCAGTCAGTGATTCGGTGCTCGTTGCTTAACAACCACGTCTTGACCCCCTTTGAAAGGGGAAACCAGACATTTTGCATCTTCGAGTGGTCGCACTGACTTGTGCGTACCTGACTTGTGCGTAGCTGTACAGCCTATCCTCAATGTCCTCATTACGAAGGCCAGCGAACATTGGTGCATCTCGCTGGCGGCTGGTGACGAAGTACGGTGGGATGGCGGCCGAAGTTACTCCGTTGGCAGGTTCCCCTGTGATTGGCATGACGTCATGCCCAAAGCGACGACCCGAACAGAGCTTTAGGGATGAAATTGGAGAGGTAGGCTGCGGGATCTAGATGCACCCTCAGCCACTTGAAAAAACGACATTAGCGTGGCTGTTTATTCCAGCCCTTGTGCGAAGGAACACCACAAGCGGTGATGATGCCGCCTAGCCCATCGGGGATAACACTGATAACAATGGATGATTATTTGGAAGTGCCGAAAATATGGCCTAAAGTAGTGGGAGCGTAGTCACAGGATCTCCCAATACCCGTGTTCGATTGAGCCCCTCTATGGCGACGATGCTGCTTTCACAAGTGTTGTGATGAGCTTATCCCGGCGCTAGCGCCGTCATCAACAGCAGATTTTTAAATAGCTACCGGACGGATGCGTGTGATACACTTGGACGAAAAAGAGCGGAAATTGGAGGAATGTCGGCGCGCAGAAGCACGAATAGGCGCGATGACAATGCAATGCCGCTGTCACAGAACTTGTGAATTCAAGTGACGAGGCATGGATATTCATTGTGGGTGTCGTTTACAGCGTCGCAGAACAACCACCCTCATAACGCGGATTGGAGCCTCAGTTTTTGGTGGAAATGTAGAGCGTTACATAGTTCTCCAGTTTGCTCTAAGTGTTTATAGTTTTCTTGTGCTTGTTTTTCAAAATTCTGCTCGACGAATTATATCCACTCATGCTATTATCACAGGTCGGCGTACTCACTCGTGAGTACACTAATTTGTACTCATTTGTACTCAAACTCACGAGTGAGTGCGATGAAGAGTGATCACACACCCAGAAAAAAACAGTGAGTACGATGACGAGTGAGTACAAGGGTAAGTCCACTACTCGCGAGTACAGTACCCATGAGTACACTACTCATGAGTATGAGTACTCATGAGTACAGTATTCGTGAGTATGAGTACTCACGAGTTTGAGTACTCATGAGTATGAGTACTCATGAGTACACAGTACTCATGAGTATACAGTACTCATGAGTACACAGCACTCATGAGTACAATACTCATGAATACTGTTTTTGCGAGTGGTTGCACTCTTGAGTATAGGCACTCCTGAGTACAGTAGTGCAAGCAGTAGTGCAAGCAAGAAAACGGACGACAAAAGCTGCCACCCGAGGACACGCAGAAAAACGCAGTTTACGGCCACGGCCGCACCGACCGGCCCCGAGTTCCCCTCATCCCGACCCGGCCTGAGAACCAGAGGAAACGCCAGACGCAACGCGAGTGCTTACGTTCCGTTTCGCTTTCTCACATGTACTTGCCTTCGCGCAGTAAGTCGCCCAACGACAGTGCACCGCGTCAGACGTTTTCCTCCTCTGTTCTGATTTATATGTAACCTGTGAGTTTCTAACCAATTAAACAATTGATTTTTTCTACTTAGTCTTTCATTCGAGCTGCGACCTAGCTAACAGTGCAGATAAGTTGATTATTCGTGAGTAATAAAAATTTGAGTACTCATGAGTACAGATTGAGTACTCATGAGTGAAGAATGAGTAGTACTCATGAGTGCAGAATGAGTAGTACTCATGAGCAGTAGTACTCATTGAGTACTCATATGAGTACAGATTGAGTACTCATGAGTATAGAGTGAGTACTCATGAGTACAGATTCAGTACTCATGAGTACAGATTGAGTACGAATACTCGTGAGGACAAATGAGTTTGAGTACAAGTGAGTACGATTACAAATGAGTATTTGATGAGTGAGTACGAGTGATTTTGTGAACAGACGAATTTTTTGAGTCTGAGTTTGATTGAGTACAGCGTGAATTAAAAAAATTGTGATTGAGTTTGAGTGAGTTCTTTCTGTTTTGCCGACCTATGGCTATTATAACCAATAAAGGTATTACTTCCGCCAAATCAGCATTTTTGTGGGAATTCAGGGGGTTACATCGTTTGCTATTCTGACTATTTTTTCTGTTTTTGTTGCTTTTTCATCTCTTGCAATTCTGTCCTACCAATTATCTCAATTTACACAATTATAGCGAATAAATTTAAAACTTCCGTGGATCTACCTTTACGTAAAAATGCAGGGCGCTACACGGCTCGCCATTCCCGCTATTTGCCTTTCTATTTTCGTTGTTTGTTGATTTTTTAAAAATGCTTTTTGACCAATCACCTCCACTCACGCTATATAACGATTGAAGGTGGAACTACTGCGATATATACATTTTTGTAGAAATGCCGGCCATTACACGGTTCGCCTTTTCACTATTAACAGGGATTCTGTGGTTACTAACCGCGTGTTTGGGCTCGCAGTAAACTACTCCAGAGGAACGCTATGATGCAGGTGTGGCACAGCAATCACAATTCCTGCTAGAAAATAGAAAGACAATTGATAGCGGCCGCCGCAGCAGTCCAAAGGAGCGTTTTGCCGTAATCGTCGAACACCTGCTCGGAACGAGAAAGACGTGTGATAGCGTGCGCCCTTCGGTATCTTTCGTAGACCAGCCACTCCTCGCGTCTTCCTGCGCATGCGCTCGCCAATCTAGAAGAGCCCCTCGCGCGACAGCGTTTGCGCGGTTTTGGACTCCAGCTGGCCGAGGATAGTTCGCGCGGCCTAGGAAGTCACAACGCTCTGAGAGGCTGGGCGTGCTTAAGACCGAGAACGACGACGTCAACTAAGAACCGAACCATCCCGTGTGTACGCTTGCAGTTCTGCGAGATGGCGTCGACGAGCCGAAGATGCAGAGTATGCTCAAGGAGAACGACATACAGCTCAGGCTGAAAAGACCCCCTGCTTCGGAAATGTCACCGCCACCGCCATTAGAGTCCGTAGAAGACGTTGTGAATAATTGCAGAAATGGCTACGGGTGCGCGATGCGTTACCGTGACGACTTGCAGGTCCAACCACCACTGCCTCGAGTCAATGACGAAAGCTGGTGGAAGGCTAAAATGCTGAAGATGACTTTGCGCCAACCCCTCCCTATGCAGACGACGACGCTACTAGCACCGCAACTATGGAAATAAACAATAATACTGAAACTAAACACTGGTTTCTGGGCCTATTACACTCGAAGAAGTTAAGGCTGCCATCTCTGACCTTAAGACAAACAAGACCCCGGGGCCAGATGGTTTAAGCGGAGAGTTTTATCAAAAGTTCTCTGCTATCCTTGCTCCCGTTCTGTTAGACATATTCACAGCAGCATACGACCATGATGTTTTGCCGCCAACCTTTTATTTAGGACACACAGTTTTAATTCTGAAACCGCAAGATGAACAAAAGCTGAAATCGGTTGACGGCTATCGGCCAATATCTCTCTGCAATGTAGATTATAAAATTTTCGTAAAAATGTTATCTAGGCGCTTTCAACTTGTCATCATTAGTTTAGTAGGACCTCACCAAACTTGTGGTATTAGAGGTGGGAGCATTCAAACAAACAAACATACATGTTGCCCGTTAAATATTGGAGTGTGTGTCTGATACGGCAGAGCAGGCGGCCCCCTTATACAAATTTACCTTTCAAAGGCATTTGATCGCGTTTCTCATGATTTTCTATTCGCACTATTGGCAGCGGTAAATTTAGGGGATGTGTTGTTAAAATGCATTCAGCTTTGTTACAAACAGTGCACCACACGACTGGTCGTCAACCGCGTTCTGTCTAAGCCAGTTTCGATTAAGTCGTCTGTTAGACAGGGCTGCCCCCACTCACCCTTGTTTGCCTTATACCTCGAACCTCTGTGCCTTAGTATTCAGCAGAGTGAAAGAGTACGGGGCTTTTCATCGCTATCCTGTGAGGTTAAGGTCCTTGCTTACGCGGATGACATTGTAAATTTTTGTGCTGCTAAAAAAAGTGTTCAAAAAGCCCTTAATCTCACCAGGCAGTTTTGTGGCGCGTCTGGAGCAGCTGTGAATATGGAAAAAACAAAGGGATTTTGATTTGGTGAATGGGGTGCGAAACCGTCCTTTTTTGGTGGCATTACTTGGGATAAGGACGCACTTCAATACCTAGGTGTACCTTTGCACCAAATACGAAACACCAGGACTCATTGGTCATTGGCACTCCAAAAAATCCCCGCATTTTCCCGAGGGGAAGAATGTGAAAGTGCGTATGCACGAGTTGAATTTGCGCGGTTCGGTAATGTTCGCGAAAGAGAGATCACACACACACACAACTACAAAGAAAGAAAGATGCATTTATTCACAGACACCTATTTGTGTTGTCGTTGTACTTGATTGCTAGAGCGGATCTCAGCTTTGAAATTTCGTGTCAGTACTCCTTTAAGCAGGTGATCTGCACCGATGGCTGTGGGGGCCCCACCACCGCTGTCTTCTGGATTTCCTCCGGGCAACGGGTGCCAACTTGTACCTCTAAGACTTTATGCCAAAGGGCATACTATCGCAAAAAAAAGGTGCATTAGCCCTTCTCACGCCCGATTCTTGGCCAATCCCCCACGTGGGCATGTGCCATGTCAGCGGCCAGGCAGCGCGCGCCCATCTCCCCCCGTTGCCAAGGAAGACGAGGAGATTCCTGGCCAATCCCCCACGTGGGTATGTGCCCTGTCAGCGGCCAGGCTGCGCGCGCCCATCTCCACGTGCGCGGACATCGCCGGTGGACGCAGGTTCAGGGTCGCTTAAGAAGTGCATTGCACTTAAAAATCAAGCGAGCTTCTCAGGCATGGATGGGGCGAGACCTTTCTGTGTTTGCGCGTGCGGACGTTTGTAATGTCTTCCTTGTCGAAAGCGTGTTTATGTGCTGCAAGTACTCCACTGTGCGCGTTCTAAAGTGCAAGCTCTACATAGAGTTTTGGCAACATTTGTGTGGGGGTCCCAATGGGAACCTATGCGTAGGGACAACTTGTTTCTTCCATTAGTGTCGGGGGGTGCTGGGCTGATACATTTGTTTGTACACCAGCTTGTATTTCGGTTTTTCTTCTATGAGGTGACGCATCATCCACTTCTGCTCAAGGTAATTCAACAGCGCATAAGTTTTCATTTTCCGTTTTTGCTTGTCTCCACTGGTGAAGTCAGTAGGAAGCCGCCATGGGGGTTTCTAAAGGAGGTGGTCGGCACCTTCAATTTCCTTACTGCGAGGTTTTCCCTGCGTTATCTGTTTACCCTTTGCAGGAAGGCTTTGACGAACACTTTATTAGAGAGTCTGTTCCCAGTGCCGGTTTATCGCCAGCCTTACATTGGCCACCATAAGGACAGTGTTTTGAAGCGGGTACACATATGTGTCTTCTTCCAAATGCAAAAACGTTTTTCTTTAAGCTGCATACATCAACACTCTCAGTGAAAACATGGTTGCGCGAGAAAGGAATGTCTATTCTTTGGTCTGACAGTTGCCGTTTATGCAATCAACCTGAAACCATTGATCATTGTTTTTTTTTGTGCCGGGATGCGGTGTTTTTCTGGGATGTGTTGCAACGAACTCTTAAAAAAATTACACCATCTTCCCGTGGGGAACCCTGATGAGGATGTGAAGCATCGTGGCGGTTCCGTGTGGTTCCATTGTGTAGCCGTTATGTTGAGTGATCTGTTTTTTACTAGCGCCAAAGGGAATTCTGCGTCCGGGTCCACACCGGTGCAAAGGCACGCAAGTGCTGTTGTGTTACGGTGAGTAGGCGGTGGTTCTCGAGGCGCTGAAACTCGTCCATCATGTTCTTGTCGATGTTGTCTCTGTCGTAGAATCGGTAGTCTCCGTCAGCTTTGGTGAGGTAAAGGTTGTTGACATTGGTGCACCGGCTGAGAGCAATGTACACGCCCTCCTCTTCGCAGCTTTGTCCTCTCCTTCTTCTTCTTCGGCGGTTCCCCTACGGGAAGATGACGACGGTGGTTGAACGCGAACCTATCTCGTGATGGATTCTTTGCTTGGCCAATCCCTAGGGGCATCCTGCCACAATCAGCATCAGAGGCGCTGCGGACGGGGCTGGTTGAGCTGCAAGGCGCGTGGCGCTTCCTGCCAGATTTCCCACGGGAAATTCAGCATCCCTCTCTAAAGTTTTAGTTCGTCGTTTCCGTTGACGTTCGGCTTCGCATGCCTTCGTTGTATCAGAAGCTTCTTGACGTAGTTTGAATGAGTCAAGGACATAAGGCGCGTTCGTAGCACTTGCTCCGGTCCCGGATTTGTAGCGTAGTGGGAAGAGCACCGCGTACCTCCCGTTGCTGCCAATTGTCGTGGGATCTAAACCGGGCGCCGCTAACTATTTCTTTTTTTTATTGTGTAGTATCGCGGAGCTGTGGGTGTAAGGAGGAGAGTTGCTCATGCGCAGTGAGCGTGTGGACGGCACCGTCATCAACGACGCAGGACAAGGCGAGCCTAAGAAATGCTCCGCATTTAAAAGGACATGGACATTACCCCTTATACAATTCGGTTCTTGCCTTTTAGAGATGTTACTGGAGTGCCTATGATATATTTGTTGTGATTGGATTGTATAGCTTGTGGAAGTGCCGCATGACGGACAGGCACGCGGAACCCCCTCGCCAACTAAGTGCATTTTTCGGGAGCAAGCTGCGTTGGTGCGGAGCATTTATGCGGCGCAAAGTGACCCACCAGAATGGCTGCATCTGTTGGACGCGTGCGTCTGCTTGCCAGAGTTTTACGGACGGCTTATTTTAGCTGCAGTGATGTGCATCTTCTTGGATGACTCATAACTTTTGTAGGCTGTATTAAGGGCAGTTTTTCATGCAGTAAAGAAAAAAAAACGAAACTTAACTGCTGACAGACAGCTTCACCATTAAAGCCATGTGCGTGAGTTCAATTCCCTAATTTTTCTAATTTTCGTGTTTTGTTTTTTTGTTTCTCATATGTCTGTCTGAACAAGTAGCGCTGGTGGCGCTATTTTACAAATTAAACATGGAACTTCCACGAAGTTGGCAATTTTGCGGTAATTGAAGGAGTTACACATTCCCCAATTTCATCATTTAGGAAATTTGTCTTATTTGTGTGTTTTGAAATTGTTGTCCGATCATTTGTAATCATTCACGCTATTAATACTATTCGATGTACTACTAGAGCCAAATCTGCATTTCTGTGGAAATGCAGGGCGGTGCACGGCTCGCCATTTTCACAACGTTTCCTATTTTCATTACATCGTGGTTTTTCGAAAGTCTGTACGAATAATTAGGTACATTTACACTATTATAATCATTATAGCTGGAACTTCGGCGAAACAGGCATTTTCATGGTATTGCAGGGAGTTACACGGTCCTGGCTGGGGGAAAGAATGCTACTTGGAAAATAATGCTACGCATCAAAACACCTCCCGTGGTGGAAGTCTAACGAGGGTCCCTCGTTTATGAAACCGATGTCCGTCTGAACGAGATATTATAAATTTTTCGGTAACTATAACATTATTTATATATAAGTACAGTTAAACCCGTATGTAACAAACCTCTATACTACGATTTCCTGGATTTAACGAAGTTTTTTCATTCCCCAATGCCGCCCGCATTGAAGCCGATATCTTTGCGACGTCTTTTTAACGAAAACATTACTACAGTTAACCTTCATGTGGCGAAGTTGGTGAACTGATGAATCATTGTTTTTTACTTTTACTAAGAAATCAGCCTCAAAAATGAACTAATTTAGCGGATTCTACAACTACTTTAAGGAGCCAGCAGCAACGAAAACGTTTAAAATTGCCTAAAAACGAAATTCCTCATATTGATAATCATGAACACAACAACCAGTGCCATCCTGTGGCTAGCATATATAGCATCCAAAACTGGTTTTTTTTGGCCAGCGCGGCACCACAACCAGGCTACAAGAGTAACAAGAACCGTGTTTTTTTGCCCGCACCATAAACTACGGTGTATTGCCGCATGTGAGTGCGGTGTTGGTTCCTGCCTGTTGGCGTGTAGCCGCACGCCATTGTAGACGCATTGATGCAACTCGCTCGAGAGCTATTGATTCACCCAATAGGCGAGAATTTCCCGCACCACGCTACCCAAGCGTGTTGTCTGTAACAGACGACTACCAGCGCAACAGGCCTTCCAATCTCAGGACCTCTGCCATGCGGCCAATTCATTAGTGCGATGACTCGTCACGAAGCCACCAGCTGACGTTGCGGCACTGCTCATGAGCGATTGAAGGAGCGATGTCTTTGGCACACCTTTATTTTGTAGGAATTAGAAACTGTCCTCAAATTAAGAAAAATAATTATTTAAAAATTGTTCTACAAAGCACAACATATTGAACTAGCAATTTTAGGAAAACGCCACAGGCGCTGCTGGAGCAGTTTCAAAAATAATTAAAAATCGTAAAAATTGTACACACTTTAACACGTTCTTGTTAGTTTCAAAATTTGAAATTTATTGCTTTCATACAAACACAAATTTGAGTTGACCGCAGGTTGTATAAAGTGGTTTCATGTACTCCCATTCTGTCGAATATAGGTCCCAATTTCTGTTGATTATAGGTGCCGAATCATCGGGTTTTACAAGCTGATATTCCAGCGCTTCTAATATTTCCGCCACCAGGCCAACCCGTTCCTTGAAGTGGCCATCCGATGCCCAGGCTCCCTTCACTTGCGGCCGTGGCTCGCGCTTGAAGGGGCAGGTCAGCCTGGTGGCAGAACCATAAGAAGCACTGGACTACGAGCTTGAGTTGTGCAGTTATTATTCCAGTGCCTACCCCCACCATGCTCCAGAAGAGATTTGTGCAGCGCATGGGTTTGTATTGGGAAAGACAAAGAAACAGTGCCCACAATGGTGCAGCCTCAGCACCGAGCCTGCATCGATGGTGGCAATGCGCGCTGCGTCCAGGATTGCGTTGTGCGCCACTATATTTCACAAAACGGACTAGGTGTGAATATATCGTTCCGGTTCCTGCATGAGTGAACCTTCCACCAGCCGCGTCATATTTCGGTTTCGTCGAAGCGCCAGCGTCTGTCCCACGCCACTCGCATTCCGGGCGCTCAGCATTATTTCCTTTGAGTTATTCGTCGCGTTGGCCTTGAACAATCGGGCTCCGATGCAGGGAGAGCTGGCGCCCCGACAGTTGTGCTGTTTCTCCAGCCTTACCGCTAGTGCAATGTGTTCCGATTTTGTACGTCGGCATTTTTAAATGCGGAGCATTTCTTAGGCTCACGATGTCACTCGTCGATGTTGACGGCGCCGTCCACACGCTCACTGCGCATGCGCGTCGCGTCGAGGCGCAGGCGCGCGTCTCTCCCCCGTACCCTCCTCGCTCTCAACAACAGGTGCGGCGGTGCGGGGGGCGCCTGTCTGTGCGCGCATGCGTCGTAGCTACCCGTGCGCTGCGTCGCGCTCAACAGTAACGGCGGCAGGGCGTGTACACGTGATAACGGCGTGGTGGGTGCCTGGAAAGTTCGCGTGCTTGTGTACGGAAGTGTGCGCATGCGCGTCTCTCCCCCGTAATCCTCTCCCTCGATCGCGGGCGGTGTGTATATAAGCGGCGGAGCGCGCGTTCGGAATTCAGTCAAGGGCGTCTTTGCTTGGCTTTCGCTTGACTTGACGCTTTGCTTGACGGCACCAAGCAATAAAGACAGACTTTAACTTTACACTCCTTGCCTTCGCTTCTCCTTCACTCAATAAATAAGAATAATAAAGACGAAATAACAATTAAGCATTCCAAACCATACCCAATTACGCAACATTCACGCGATACCCCCACCACTCTGCGACGCATTTACTCCAGTTCCTCCAGTGGGAAGATGCGGGCGGGTTTTTTTCTAAAACTCTCTTCGGGTGTGTGTTCCCGTGTGCAAAAATAGCTATAAAGGCGGATGTTTGGGCTAGTCGGAATAAGTTCACCTTGCCCAGAGTAAAAAGGAGGAAACACTAGTAAGGACTGGACAGCACAAACGCTTTGTGGTGTCCATTCCTTACTCGTGTTCCTTCCTTATTACGCGGTGCAAAATGACCGTGCAGCTGTATATAAAATCGTCGTCAAAATGAAAGATGTCGATAGCACACGCCTGTCCCATGTTGCGTAAAAACACAAAAACACCCCGCAGACATTACGTGAGGCACCTCTAATCACATGGCTGAAGACCATATCTTAAAGGAACTTGTGCATGCCTTGCATGGCGGGTCCAGAAGAGTGCCATATTCCGCCTTTGCTCAATTTTTTAATTGGAAAAGGCACAGTACTTTGCATTTATTTTGTCTTTGGGCTGTTGTAGAAGCCGATCCAATAGCTGGAAAATACACAGTGTACAGATTCTGTTGGTGTTGTTTAGGATGGCAATTCACCCCGCTGCACGTTGCTTGCGGCGCAAGTTTTCCAGTAATAGACGAGCCACTGTTTGTAACTTATAACCCTCCTTTAGAGAGCGTTAGACGCCCCCAATATACGGGGAATTCGTCGTACCGCGCGACACAAGTGTTCTGACGGCTACGATCGACCATCAACAGTGGACACCGCCCAAGCTCAGGGGAGCTGCCATTGGGCTATATTTAGGGAAATCACTAGGGAGGAAGAAGCCGGTTGCCGCTGTGGCACTGCTCCCGAGTATTTCAATGCAATAATATGTGTTTGGGTCCAGGTTTATTATTACGAAATGAAGATGTTGCAGCATTTAGAAAAAAAAATATTTACTTCTTAAAAAATATGTTTCCCTGGGCGGTATATTAATCTAGAAATATTCCGGAAAATTGACATGTTGTAGAAAAGCCATTTCGGGGTTAACAAGAAGTCAAAGAAATGTACCCGTTTTTATTAATTTTTTTCGTGTTCAGCAACAATGATCTTTATTTTTTTATAAAGGTATTTTTTATTTGTTATTAACATTTGTGAAGTTCCCCGTTCCGCGACGGTTGATACATATTCTGATAAGTGAATGTAGTGAGATTATCTTATTAGAAGAGAAGAGCAGAGGTGGGAGTGCGCCTTAGTTGAACGAACGCACCGTTACTGATCTGCTGATAAAAAGTCTTCGTACTTACCTCAGCACTTCTGCCTTTCGTGAATGTAAACACACCCACGCAGCTGTAAAGCTAAGCCGATGCATCATTCGTTTTAAGTTTTCGCAGGCTGCGCTCTCCACAATTTTACAGGGAAGACGCGTGGGTGAAGCATCTTCCCTCCCTTCGGAGTTCTCAGCCCGGTTGGGCGCTTTACTTCACACAGCTATTCCGCAACGTTTCGCCTACACCTACGCCTCTTTCACAAAATATACAGGCCTCTCCACAGGAACGTGCGTTGTATTCCAGGCCGTGGCGGCCGCTTTTCTGATGAAGGCGACATCCAAAGCGCCCGTGTGTTTGAGATTTCGCCCACGTTAAGAATTCCAACGAGGTCAAGATTAACATAGAACCCTCACCTCCGGTGAACCTCGTCGCCTGTGTAGCGTCGTTTTGTTCTACCTAATGATCACTCAAATCAATATACATTCCAACAGAGATATATCGAACTTTCAGGGGAACGCAAAATAGTTCGATGCATCGTTAATTCGAAATATAACATGTGCCCATCTGAAGTTTATCTGAAAACACCCCTCATCAATGAGAGCTTTTCAAAGTCTAATTGAAAGTTTTCAAATTTAAATTTATTCAGAAAAGTACAAGAGCGCATTGACATTGGGGGGAATTTACAGGAGGAGTTCACAAGTTTTCCGAACCGCAGGCGGGACCTCCTATGATAAATATTTTGGAGATGAGTTGTGAGCACAATACAACCAGAAAGTGTTGCAGACATTACACTAATATTTTCAAACATTGTTTAACAATGGGATATTGTAAAATATAGAACATATTGTGGAACTAATTGGAATCAATTGACAAGAGATCAACTGCGAAAAAATGTCACACAAATAAAAAATTTCTGGGAGTTAGTGGTGAGTAGCTAAAAACATCTTCAATTTTATTTTAAAGGGTTGAAGTGAGCTAACTACCTTTATTTACAGTGGTACGCTATTCCAAAAAGAAACAGCAGAAAAACGTAGACTGAATTTGCGATAATTAGTTCTCACCTCAGGCAACAACAAGTTCTGACGGGAGGAAAATCTAGTGCAGTTAGGGTTGGTTAACATTTGGAGAGGGAATATATCAAGATCCTGTAGGCTATGCACCAGTTCAAAAACAGAACTACAGCGCTGTACAAATACATCTTTGCCAGAGGTAATACATTCCGTTGAGCAAAGATGGGAAGAGATGGTGACATTTTAGGAGAAAACGTTAGTGTACGAAGCGCTTGTTTCTGAAGTTTTTCTAATGATAACAGGTGATTTTTATACGATCGACTCCAGGATGTGATAGAATAGTACAGGTGGCTATGAATAAATGCATAATATAAATCCAGTAGGATTTTCGCATTAAAGTACAGTCTAGCTCTAAAAGCACTCGAATGCCAAATGATATCTTTTTGCAAATGGGGAAATATGGCATTGGAACCTTAGTGAGTGTCTACAATAACACCAAAAAAGGGCGTTTGGCTCCGCAGTAGGATGGAATTGTGACTTACATGGAGGCGAGGATTTATTTGCACATCTTTATTCGGGGAGTGAAATACCAATAGGGACGATTCGGACGAGTTAATGATAGTCTGTTATTAGCACAGCAATTTTTAAGGGAAGATAAGTCATCTTGCAAATCATAAATTAATTTAGCTGCATCAGGATTGCCTGAAAAGGTGGGGGTATCGTATGCGTATAGAATGCATTTCGAGCGAGATTGACACTGCGGTAAGTCATTTACGTAAGTAAGGAATAAAAGCAGCCTTAAAATAGAGCCCTGGGGGACACTTTTCTGGTATAGCAGAGGAAGAAAAAGAGCCATTGACGCAAACAATTTGCTGTCTATCACACAAGAAGCTTTTCAGCACTTGAAGTGGTGGTCCAGCTATTCCGTATAACTCAAGTTTAGTGAAGAGGATATTGTCACCAATGCTGCGAATGCTTTAGATAAGTCAACAAATACCGAGCAGGAAGAATTTCTTTTGTCAATTAATAATTCATTGCTATCGACAAAACATCCCAAAGCTTTATGTGTTGATAGGCCAGGTCGAAAGCCGAATTGACTAGGGATTTTTACATGAGTTATTTTTACAGTTTTATTATTATTATAGTAGTTGTTTAACAGCACAATACAATACAACCAGTCAATTGATTTGTTGTCAACTGATTCCATTTGTTGTTGTTGTCAATTGATTCCAATTTCTTCCACAGTATGTTGTGTTTTTTAAAATAACTCATTGTGAAACAATGTTTAAAAATATTTGTATAATGTCTGCAAAACTTACTGGTTGTATTGTGCTGTTGTATAGTAGTTCTTTAACAGCCGTATTTCGATTAACTTTTCAAGGACTTTGTCGAAAAATGTAAGGACTGAATTGGGTCGATAATTTTCTATTTGGTTTGGATCGCCTTTTTTGAAGGTCGGAACAACTTTAGCCAATTTCAACACGCTGGGGAACACACCGGTTTTAAAGACACGATTGAAAACAGAACCTAATATTGGGAGAATGAATGTAAAAATGAAATTGATGTGTTTCCCATGAATTAGATCTAGGACAAGACCGGTCACTTTTATCCCTGAAATATCGGCATCAATTTCCGCAGGGTTGGTAAGAATAAGAAAGAATGATTGCGGCTAGCAAGCGAATATGAGCGTGTACACCAAAGAAGAAGGGTCAGAAGATTCTGTGGAAATATATTGATTCAAACAGTTCGCGATATCACGCGGTGCTTTGACGAGCGAGTCGTTCGATCGAACGTACGGGACTGAGTCACGTTGATGTGGTGTGTTAAGGAATTCCCGAATTAACTGCCATTTTCTTTTTGTATTGCTTACGACGTTCCGAATTCAGTTTTCATAATACCTTCGCCGTGCCTTTTCAGAAATACGGATTACATATTGCAATATCGTGTATACCTGGTTCTGAGGCGGGCGTGAACTGGTTGGTGCTTGTTTTTTATTAAAACTCTTTTTTTCTAAAAATCATAACAAGCCGTTCGCCAGCCAAGGAACACCAAGGGGCGTGGTAACGTCGATGGGACACCGGAACAGTAGTGCACGAGTCAATGGCTGATTTATTGGTTTCATAAAGTATTTGCACGGCTATTTCAGGATCTGGTGTATCAGGTATCGCAGACCAGTCAGTATCTGACCCAATCCCTGTGTACTCATCCGCATCAAAAATAGTTCTAAAGCATGACTGGATGATAGCAGGATCCGACAACTTAGCGGTCATAAAGACAGGGTAATGATCACTAATTTCAGTTTAAATTACGCCTGCCTCATTGATGAAACTGGAATTTGTCAGAATGAAGTCAATCAAGGAGTGCGTGCCATGATTAAGACATCTGGTGGGAACGTTGTCAAGACACTGAAACCGATAGCTGTAAATGCTGGTGATGTATTCAAGGGTATCGTGGTTTGAATCATCGAGATAATTACTGTTATTGTCAGCGAAAATAACGACGTTTTTTTCACATGAAAGTTGGTGAAGAATGTCCGAGAGCATGCTTGCAAAAATTGCAGGATCAGAGGAGGGAGATCGATATATAGCGCCACAGACAACATTGGAATGATTATCTTTTAAAGATGATGCATCACTTTCGACCCATACTGCTTCACAAGAAGGAACACCTAAATTGATATCCCAACGCCGCTTATATGCCATGCCACTCATAACATAAATAGCTGAGCCTCCGTACGAAGTACCGTCACGATGACCGTATTCACATTGTAGACGGCAGTATTGATATCTCTATTATGGACAGAAAGTCAAGTTTCTGAAAAGCAGACAACAGAAAATCACTGATAAGACGAGTGGACGAAAGTTGAAATGTTGTCTTAGTTCCTGCGCAGGCTTCGGGCGGTAAAGTGAATTCTGGAAAAGCAAGACGTATTGATTAAAGTGGTGTTGGCGTCACGCATTGAATGGCGCCATCAGGCATGAATAATATGAACAAAAGAAAAGCCGCTTAGCTCATCTTATTTTTACCCGAAAACTCGAAAATCCTTATCTTAGGTGATACGATGCACACGGCTGTCCAGGGTTTTCCTGGCTTTGATCACACAATGTTCGGTCCAGAGGAACATTCATTTCTTCTATTTGTTCAGTTCGAGCACTTTTGCGAACAGGATTTTGTTCAAAGAAGGTGAAATGCTGATTTACACAGATGGGTTGCACTCTGAATCTTCGCTCTTTTTTACCGCCTGTGTTTGAGTCATCCTGACCTTCCGTATTAGCTATGGTCTGCTTGGACGATTCACCAAGAACACCAAGGCAAGCAGTCGTTGGACGAGACTCACAAGCGTTAGAGAGGTATTCTGTACGTTTGCCGCGTGAGTAGAACCTAGGAATTATGTTCTTGTGGCCAGCGTTCTGTGTTGGAACCCGGTGCACCGTATCAATGTCCTCGCTGTGTACCGTGCACCCAATCGCATCGCCGAGTTGCTTAACCATATCCAAGCATTCTTCACCCTACGTCACGGGAACGCCTTTTATTTCGAGAATGATTGGTCTGGAGTACTGCTCAAGTGCCGCGAATTGCGTAAGAAAACATCGTTGCTTTCAACAAGCTTTTTGTTGGTAGCAACAAATCCACTGTTTTGTAGTTTGACAGCCTCAAACTCTTTGTTGATGAAGTCAAGAGACTTCCTAATCTCTTCGATGTCATTTTGAAGTTGCTTGACTTCCCCTGGTTTACATTTCACAACACCACATTTGACAGTTTCCGATGAACTTGTCAATGTGGATAGATTTGCCTTAAAGGTATATTTGAATTCCTCGAAGTCCATCACCAAGGTTGCAATGCTGGGAGCCATTACCATACGAGCGATCAGCACACCACGGTTCAATGCAAGATATAGCAACATTAAGAAAGGCAAATTTTTTCCTGTGTAAAGATGAGAGCAGCAGATTAGTTTTCAGGCTTCGACCGAACGGCGGTGGCTTATCACTCGCTCAGAAATGTGGGGCACACTTCTGCAGATGCACTTTTATCCTCGTTGAAGGCGAGGGCACCGACAGCCGTCGGCCGTAGACGCTTCCTGAGGGGGTGATGGGGCATCCAATTCAGATCGTTGACTTGAACCGTGTCATGGCAGGACAAGAGCCGGTCACCGTGTGAAGATGAGGGTAGCAGATTAGATTGCAGGCTTCGACGGAACCGCGGTGCGGGATCGCTCGCTCAAGTCACGACAAGTGGCAGCTTACCTAATTGTTCCTCACAGCTCGGAAAATTCGAGCGGCAGCGCTACGACCACCGCACTTTATTTAACATTAACAAGTATGGGAGATCCATGGCTTTCTCGTGTCATAAAGTTCACCCGATCGTCTTCAACTTGCTAACGCGCACCGCAATGAGAAAATTCGGCGTTATATACTGTGCAACAAAGCGGCGAATCTGAACACTGGAGCAACCTCGGCTGCAGTAGGCGGTTCGGAACGTTGTCAGGGCCTCTAGTAGGGTCGCGTATTAGGCATCGGTGATGTCGCCAAGCCTGCACACGTCGTCAGCACTTATGAACTTGTGCCTTGTGTCATTTGGAATGGCGCATGGGAATGTTGAAACCTGCTAAGCTGACACTCGAGGCACTCAGTGTATAGCCGTAGCATGAACATCTGAGGAAACGCTGGCTACGGATACAATGTTAGTAAATTTGAGGGGGGCGTTACTAGAATCAGCTCCATGAATATGCCGGTTCCGCGACGCTGGCCTGTGAACACACCTGGCGCTTACGCAGGTCCCTAGTACCACACTAAAATCGCCTCAGAAACATTTACATTTCCGTAAACACAACCCATTTGCGAACAGAGTGACTGCTCCAAAAAAAAAAAAAAAAAAAACATGGATATTCAACGCCCACACATGGTAAATCTCAGTTGTGAACATGCCGCAAAAGCAGCCGTGACAGTGGGGAGCGGGGCGGAGGCTCCCGCGGCTGTTTTCGAAACGGGCCGGTAGGGAGATTTCAGCGCGTCCTTAAAGGCAGCGCTCGAACCGTATAGGCGTGATATTCGCGTACAGCGCGACACAAGCGTTGTCTGCAACAATCACCAACGCCGTAGGCTTCCTTCTCTGATGGGAGCGGCCATCATGCGAGCCTTTTAGTGAAATGACTCGTCACAAAGCCGCCAGTTGGCGCCGGGGCAGTGCGCATCAGCGACTGAACCCAACGGTGTGCTTTTACCCTACTTTTATTAATATAAAAAATAAAAACACGTGAAAACAAAAATGAAAGTATAATTTCTGTTTTTTAAAAAAAGTGTTAAAGCTAAAAAAAACAAAACAAATAATCATAAGGAAATATTACGTGCGCAGCAAGTTCTATTTTAAAAGTAATAAAAAAATTTAAAATTGTGAGCGTTTTTGTTATTTTTTTTGGTTTTAAAAAAATATAAATACCAGTTTTTGACAACAAAAACTTATTTGGGTGCTGTATTGCATTCTTTCATAAATTAGTTAATAAGACGCTCGAAGGGTGTAAATTGTATGTGCATCGGATATGTTATCGATGAGTGCATTGCTGACTTTATGCATGGATGCAGCGTGCCAAAGTGCTGAGCTATACTCCGTTTCATACATCAAGTGCAACGCTGTCAAAGCTAGCGCTCTTGTTTGCGCTGTGTGCTTGCGCGACCAAAAGTAGTGGGTTGCTTGCGGTGAGCCATAAACAATAAATGCTTCGCCGGCAACCTTAAACCATAAATATTTATCTTCAGCTTCACAAAAAACACCAGTATTGACAGACAAACGATCGAAATATGCGAGTTTGTATTTTATGTTTGTCGCTTTCGTATCAGGTTTTCGCTCTCCGCGCAACCTTGAACGCCGTTTTTTGTTTACTCTTTGAGGCAGCGTTGAAAAAATGGCGTGCAGCTCTCGGGCTTCGGCCACGTCTCCTGTACGCATTTTTTCGAGGGTTTGCACATCAAGGTTGTCAAAGAACGGCAAGCAAGTAATTGCAAATGTGTACGCTCGTACCAGGATGCGTTTCACGGCGAAATGTGTGCAGGAAGTACTGAGTGTTGTGAGCGAGGACACTGGAGTATCTCCCCGTACCATGGCGAAATTGAAG
Source organism: Haemaphysalis longicornis (assembly GCA_013339765.2). Classification (NCBI taxonomy): domain Eukaryota; kingdom Metazoa; phylum Arthropoda; class Arachnida; order Ixodida; family Ixodidae; genus Haemaphysalis; species Haemaphysalis longicornis. Next base: position 116,913,475 of record CM023452.1, on the reverse strand, counting down.
GCGGAGTGTGTGCGTGGGACTTTGGTGTCTCCAAAGAGAAGACCTCGCGACGTGACGATATCAAGCACGCGAACCGTCAAGCATGACAGCTTCACAGTCCATGCTATTCGTCTGAAAGTGCAGAGCATGTACGCAAAGAGGGAGATCCCGACACTGGCAGTGTGCGAAAGGCTGTCAACGAAGACGACGACTTGCCGAACTTCACGAAAACCACGTTGTGGAGGTTAATGAAGGACATGAGCTTCACCTATGATCAGAGAATATGGAATCTTGGCATCGTTGTTTGGCACTGCAGGTACCTTCGGGCGATCAAGGAATTCCGAAGACAGGGCAGGGGGAATCGTTGATGAACTTCCCAGGAATGTGTGACCTCTCAGTGGCGGCTTTGTTCACGAGGGGCAACTGGCAGAGCTGGAGCGTGGACACCTTTCTATCCAGCCTTCTCGCGCTGCTTCATGCTGAGCCGATTGCCCGAGGAGGCTTTGTTACCGCGACAAAGCAAACTGTGTTTCCTCGTTGTGTGGTTTTGTTTTTGGGGTTTAACGTCACCAAGTGACCCGTGCTATGACCCGTGCTACATTGCAGTGCTGTCCTGTTCGGTCGTGAAGCGTATACAGCCGGAACAGTCATATAACTTCTGCAAAAACTGGGTGGAAGAAAGAAACGAAAGAAAGAAGTCGGAACCCACCAGGAAATCGACCAGAGGTGCTCTCCTATAAATAAAGTTTGAGTTTGTATTTTAAACTGCGAAAGTCAGCCTCCTCTTGCAATATTTGTGTAGGACACATAATCCGTATGCATTTATGTATGGCAACAAATTCCAACTCATGAGCTAGTACTGTTTTTTGTCACAGCATTAACCTATACCATAGACATTTCCTTAACACAGAAAAAAAGGCCATATCAAGGTTCGGTGTGTAAAAACAATTGACCTATCTATGATTCTCTTGCGAATAAGAGCCTTGCTTAAAGAGCTCCATTTTCAATCAAAAAAGAAAATATAACTCTTGCTTCCGGGGTGAAACATTGTAGTAAAGAAATAAATAAATCACGCACAAGAATTCACAAAAATGTTGCATATATTCGGACTGGAAAGGGGCGAATAACAAATTTAAAATATGTATTATGCGTTTCTGTGCCAGAAATCAGTATTCTAAGGTACAGAAATCTGCTTTCTGGCCTTTCCCATGAATAACAAATGATACGTTATTCGCACCAAGTGCTTCGGGCTACTCCACAGTGCAGTGCCAAAGTCGGTTCCAAGCTGTTTCGGTAAAAACTGAACCCGTTGCTCTGCTGGCGGCCCGGTATAATCAATAACATGCTGAGTGTTTTAAGACAGGCCCAGAAAGAAGTGGATCGTCAGGGCAACGGCAAAAACGAAAGTTGAAAGTGAGCACCTGTTGGTAATTCACCCTGGTTGGAACAGCTGTGCTAACTAATCAATGAATTAACGTGTTTTTCTTACACAAAGTTCTCGCTAGAATCAACGAGGTAAACTGACGATCCGGCAGAATCGCGACAAAATCGCCACTGCCGGTAAAACATCGGTAAAAATGTTTCGGCCCGCACAAACGAGCACGGTATGCATCCAATGAACCCATACGTGCAGTTCATTTCAGCATGTGCGCATTAAGTTACTGGGAACAAAATAAGATTTAGAATTGAACTCGCAGAAGATGTGATAAAAAATAAAAAGAAACGTCGGGACGCGGTGTCGAACCCATGCACTTAAAAATTCAGCGTCTTTTCGCCAGAGCGACGCGTTAGACCACACGGCTACAAAACCACGCGGAGCGATACACCTTCTTTCTTTGCGGACTACTTGCGTAGCCTTCACAGCGTTGCACTTGATGTATGAAACGGAGTATAACTTCTTGGTACAAATCACCGCACTTTTGCCGTTCTTGATTCACAGAACTTTTGTTGTTTTTGACTTCGCATTTTTTAATGGAAGCATCGCACTTATTACACAGTTAGCGCATGCTACTTTGATGCTTCAGTATAAAAGTTAGCCTTAGAGGGATTTCACAAGCGTGCACAGAAATATCAACCCAACGCTTCGGGGGCTCACTGTTTACATGAAATAAATAAATTTATTGTACCAATTCTTTATATATTTAAAAGTTTGTCTGAAAAAATACCTAGTTAATCGCTGTCGACCTGGGCTTCTTGAACATAAAATTCCGAAGCGCGCCATGCCATGCCGTGGGAGCAAACACGACGTCGTCTGTGTAGCGTCAACGACATAAACACAAGGCTCTGTCTCGAGTGCCGCGTGACAGTACTATGAGCACTACACTACATCGATATCAACCGGCGCCTTGTCAAACATTTGTTTGTCTGGCACTACATCACGCCAGATAACGTACAGCAACGTAACGTAACCGACACCAACGCAACATGACTTTACGAACATTGAGCAATCATTAAAAACATAAGCAACTAATCTAAGCCATGAAAATTAGTTCAATGTAGGGATGAAAAAAATCAGGAGTCGGTGTAGAACAACTGAGCCGGATCCTCTAAATTATAACGACAGGCGCTTTAGGCCGTGCTCGCTAGTCTTAAATATTTGAATGTCGTCGGAGACGCCACTCTAGCCATGCCGGCAGAACTGAGAATATGCGCCGTTGGAGGGCACACTCGACACTGCGACAAATGAAACGTATCCTTGTGGGTAAAGGTTACCGAGCAGTACCCAAAGCAGCTAATCATTTGCAATATTTATACAAAGTTTAAGTGACACACCTTTGTCTCCTTCGCCGTTATTTCTTGCAGAAAAAGAACCAACTATATTTAGGAAATTTCCCCCATATTCTGCGTTATCGTTTAATTTCTATGACGCATTCAGGGGGATGAATAGATGTTGCGAACACGCCGCGCTGCTTTTTTCGTTCTTGGTGTAATTTTTAGGATAGCTTTTATGGTCACTTGCGCTAGTACACCTTTACCTTTTCTTCAGTGTGCTTTCTTTGTGTTTTTTGTCTTACGCAAACAGCATGGTGTCCTGGTTGTGACATATGAATATTGTACGATCATTTAACCTTTTTTCTGTCGTTATTGGTACAGTATTATATTTTTGTGTGGTAGAAAAGCGTAGAAACTATGGTAGGGGAGCGGATACCCTTTTCTTTGCACAGCTATTAAACTTCGCGGATATTCCGTGCAAGTCTGTGTCATGATGATGATGATGATTATGATGAATTTTGAGTGTCTATGGCGCAAGGCCAGCTAGGGCAATGAGCGCCAAGAAAGTGCTTTGATGAATAGGTGGCTACTAAATGAGATTGGAGTGCCGGTCTGGTTTAGGTGGTGAGCATCCGTTGTTAAATTTGAAGAACCTGGCACATAGTTTTTCACTGAAGAGCTCCATGGGCTGGAGCTTAGTGTGGCGGTGTTCTGAAAACATTTTCGGAAAAATACCGAGAGGACGTGAGCGTGTGCTCTATGAAAAGCGTCTGGCGTCGCGCAGGTTTGTGCGCGCGATTGAGCCACGTGAGAACCTCGAAAAATTACCACTACAAGAAGGATGAAGAAGGACGCCGCATAGAGCTGGCGTTGGTGCGGTCATAAGCATGGCCACCATGTTATAAATAGAGCGCTTCACTATCAACCATCGTTCACCTCATTTCTCCGGCCGCCACGTAACAATACCAAGGAAACCGTTTACGCTCGCCCTGCCTAATGTGGAGAGCACAGAACTGCTCGCGCTACACCCCCGAGTTAACGAAGCCGGTTGCCGCGGGTTGTTGAGCGTGCTAACGTGGTCCACATTGACAGAGATGTGAAAGCCTGCGGACAAAACGATCCGGGCCTCCCAGTCATGCCGACCTTTCAGCGGCACATTCAAAGAATCCTGTGATACGCAACTGCTGGGTCTCCGACGAAGAGAGATGAGCCGTAAGCTCTACTTCTTCTCCAGACCTGCAACTCCAGTGCAAGCTGGGCCATTTTTTTCCCATCTTCGCGCGAAAGAGTTCATCTTGCACAAGTTTCGCTTCGTCTTCGAGGCTTTTTATGTTGTAGTTATAGCTCGTTAGTTCATTTACCATTGTTATTCTCCCCGCCTATTTGGTTGCCAGAAGGCGCTGTGCGTACCCCAAGGTGGTTTGCGTACGTCGCTCAATCATACAAGAGAAGTTCAGAAGAGCGTAGAGAGGATTACAGCATTTAGTGAGCGGGGAAACTGAAGTGCGTGCCGGGGCAAAACTAAAGCTGGAGAAACTAAACTAAAAAAAAGAAACCCAAGAAAATGTTCCTCCTGGTAGGGCAACAGGGTAGGGTAAAATTCCTACAAGGTTGGTCAATCTGCTGCGCCCCCAATGCAAAGCCAAACTTATTCTAGCGATCGGTTTTCTGATTAGGAGATAAAAACTAAGCAAGTACCGGATGATTGGCGTAAGAGCATGATGGAGCGGATCTATGAAGGTAAAGGAGATAGGGCTGATGTGACTCATAAAAGCCTATTACAGCTACTTGACTGTCGTGTAGGCTGGTAATGCACGCCACTAAAGCACTACTACAAGCGTGGATGCAGATGAAGAGCACACTGGGATAACTATAAAATGGATTCGGACGAGGCAGGTGTTTAGGGCCCAACTTGTTTCGCCTAAACCAATGCATAGACGTGTCAATGGTTCACCAGCGGCCATTCGGGATAGAATTTCTGGATATAAAGAGAGCCTGCGACAACGCAGATAGAGAATCTCCATGCAGCCTACATGAGCGGGATGGATAAGGCCAGGAATTTATACAGCCGCTGCAATGAATGTACTATGTGTGCGAGGTGCAAATTACCTGGGAGGAACTAAAGTGCACTGAATAGGTAGTTATAAATAGAGGTATTTAACGGGGTTGTCCTTTGCCTGAATTGTGGATCATGCTATACATGCTAATACTACAAAGGAAGATTAAAACATATTTTACTTCCTTCAAGCTACGTTCTAGCCGTAAAGTACAGGAAGTGAAACAACATATCCAGGGACTGATGTATGCACATGACATAGTACTACTAGTAGATTCTGCAACAGCTCACGGATATGTGCGGGAACAAGCAACTGAACTGGGGTTACTGTATAGCACAGCAAAATGGGGAGTTATGGTTCCTTATGACGGCGCTCGTAACAAATATGTATTCGTTCAACAAGCAACAATACCACGGGTAACGAATGCAAATACCTGGGCATTAGGATAAATGACGGCTAGGCCAATCTAACAACGCATGAGGAGCAATCAGGTATGAAACGAAAAAAAACCTCTGTCATGAAGCACAGAGCACTATGGGGATGCAACAAATATTATGTAGTAAGAGGAATCTGGAAGGATGTAATGGCACCAGCACTCACCTTTCAAAACTATAGTAGTGTGTGTAAAATCAGAGATTCAGTCACGGTTAGCAGTGGACGGCAGGGCAGTTTCACGATTGGCATTAGGTAGTGAAACACAGTAAAACAACTCAGGTAGTGCCGGAAGCCATGGGATGGGCCTCCTTTGAAGTGAGCGAAGCGCATATCAAAATGGCTTCCAAATATTGATAACCATGGACGGGCGGTCAGCGTGTAACGGCATTTTTCCATAAGAAGAGTGTGCACACAGTGTAGGAAAACCACTGGAAGGCTAAGCAAGAAGTATCTGAAACCTGGAAACACCGGGTAAATGACCAAGGCAATAAAAATGATGTTAAAGAATCAGCCACAAGGAACTGGGAAAAAAGGTTGAAGGCAAAGAAGCCTTTAGATATCTCTAGAATCGGGAGATCGACGGGAAAAGTTCTTTTATATTACCAAAGGGAATGCATTACTCTTTTATAGCCGGGTGGGTTGCTTCAGGATAAAAAAGCTTACCGGCGAGCCGGTAGAGGAAGAAGTGTTGTTACAGGGAGCCAGAAACCGCGTGTCGTATTGTAACAGAGCGCAAAGATATCCGTCCCCTGCTAAGTGAGGGAGACATCGAGTTTCCCGGGAAAAGCTCTTGGCTTTAAGGTTAAAGAAAAAGTGAATTGGAAAGCAGTAGAAGTTAGTAAAAGAAGGTTAGAATGTTGGTCGCAAAACAGCAATGCAGAAGATAGGAAGACAGGCGAACATAGTTTTAGACTGGTGCAAAGACACAATAAAAGTATTTTTTGTGGGGTGATTGTACCGCGGTGTCACAGCTACGTTTGCTGTACAATGCCACCTCGTTACGAAGGAATCACTAAGCATCATAATCATAATCACCATTATCATCATTAGAAAAAAATGCGGAAAGAAATAAAAAACCACGTCTAGAAATCGCTGTTTACTCTAAGAAGATTCATTACGTGGAGAACAATATGCCTAGAAATTAGTCCACGCTTGTGATGCTCGGAAAATTCAAAAACATGTCCCGAGACCGTCGAGTGTCATTATCCGAGAATAAAGAAACTTCTTTGCCGGATTACGTAAACCCAATAATTTAACATTCAGAGGATTAATGTTAATAAGCCCCCCTAGTTGGAAAAAACTTCGTCACCCCGTCCGTGGCGTCGTTGTCTTTAAGCCGCGCATGTTGGCGTCGCAACATTTTCTTCCGCCTAACGGGGCCCGAAAATGACGCCAAGCGCATAGTCAATTACCAGAAACGGCGCGGCAAAGTTTCCGACATAATGTCAGTGCTCAATGTGTCAAAGACGGCGAACCTTAAAAAACAATCGCAGCAACTCGTGCAACCCACAACGTTGATGGTTCACCCGTACCAACGCCGATGTGCCGGTAACTCGAGTCAGCATTCCTTTCCGTTTTCGGCGGCTGAGCAGTCCGCACTTTTACAGCAAAAATGCATATGTCTAACACTTTTTCTCCTTGCGGGGTTGTGAACCCGGTGAGGCTGCTTTATTCGCCGCCACAATTCCGTAACTCGTAGCCATCACCTACGCCTCTTTTAGAAATGTGTACCCCTGTCTGCCAGGGATGCCTCATTTAGAAGATGCGCGATCACCTAGTCACCTAGGCAGTGCCGTTATGTGCAGTCGAGTTTTAACTTGCTGTATTACGGACGGCTGTGGCTCGCTCCGAGGAAGGCGGACTAATATTGAAGGAGCGTCGGTGCAAAGAAGCGCGAATGGGCGCGAAAACAACGGAACGAAATTGTCACACTACTTGCAGCCCCCTTCATTGATGCCTCCAATTTCACCTCTTCGAGTAGTTTGAAATACCTCACGAATAAAAAAATAAATTGCCCGCTTGGAACACCGAGGTGACTCGATAATATCCCGTTGATATTGAAGGGATCCCGGAGCGACATTGTCGCTAGTATCTTTAACGGATAAACACGCTCCCATCAGCGGCTGCAATATTGACAAGGACAGATTTTCAAACAACATTGGGACACCATTTTTTTACTTTAAAGGATTGCATTTTCTGAATGCGCAGTTCATGCTTAAAAAAATATTCATTTTTGTTTGGTTAAGCATATCGATATCAAAATTTACGCTCGGCATGTAGGTTTGTGTAAAAACGTATTTCTTCGTTATTAGGTTAACTGCCATCTTTGTTATTGAAGATTCAAGATCTTATTCAGTGGTGGGGCTTCTCGAATAAAATTTAATAGACATTTAGAAACATTATAATTCTATATTCCATCTTAAGTGAAAAGAAAGGTTACCCGTACCTGACGCAGGGAGGGAAATATTATTTTGGGACTTTTTAGCTGACTTTCACATGTGCATTCAAATGTCACAGAATCTTTCGCGAGCCTATTTCGATTAGGAGTTCAACGTTGTTTAGATTACATCAGTTGCAAAAGAGGTAAATGATGCTATTAACTCCATGCTCTACCGTAAGTGCAGGATCCGCGCCACCAATTTTCTGTGCACTGCATCCAATATCCAGGTGTACATCCCACCAATTAAAGAAGTAAAATCGCGGCTTCGAAAGTTGTTTGTTGCGTTAAAGGGTGTTTTTATTAATAGGGGCACATCACTGTCCACTAGCCACCTATATTTTATGAACACCACAATAGTCATAACATCCTCCGGAAAATATCCCAGTGCTTCCTCAAGGACGACGATGGGAGCAACTTCTATGACAGCTGTTGCTCATTAACTTGCCATGACCGATTCCCCAGGGGACAGGTACCATGCTTTCAAATTTTATAGTTTCGAAGATAAAATATGGGCGCCGCTCACTGCTGAGGCGCCCCTACGGAAAATAGCACCGGAGCTTTCGCGTACACTTAACGATAAGCAGATGATTGAGGCTTCCGAACACTTTTCTCAGCCTGCAGGCCGGTTGTGCTGTATTGACAAAGCTCTGAGTGACGCATCAAGCCAAAATCCACGTTGTGAGTAGCGGGTGGAACAAAATCATTACGTGTCATGAAATTATAGAAACAAAACATGTCAGTAACAGAATGTCAGCTCAGGAATGCACGGCTTAACAGCTACGCCACGGAAACTCTATCTTTCATGGTACACTGAGCACAGCTTACTGGCTTCGACTCAGGAAGCGTAACGGTTTCCCTAGACAAACACTGGCTTCACTTGTCACTTTTTTGTAATGCTTGCTCTACTCAGCTACCGCAAGAGATTCGTAGCATCTAAAATGGGGTTTTTATGGTCTGTGGTATGGCCCTACACCCGGTCAAGGAGATATTGGCTAGTGGCGTTTACAGCTGCCGTTAAAACCGCATATTCGATTTGCCAATTATCATTTTGTCGATGTCAGCCTAGCCCACTAACTCTGTATACACAATTCTTCGTATTGTATTAGGTACTGAAGATTCGGTGTCAGGCTATGTTTAAGGAAAATGCACCTCTGGGAATGGTGCATTTATATTCACACATAACTGCGAGATAAAAGTTCTAGAAATTTCCATCAAGGTGTAATGTTAGTAAAAAGGAGGTAATTTACGTCCCACCTTTTTCTTGGCGGTTGCGACGAAACGCCAAGCCTTAACCATTTTCGGCCGGTCGTCCGGCAGAAAGCAATAAACGTGTACTTGTGGGCTTCTAAACGGCGAAATACAAAACAAACACAACAGATGAGGTTTCAGAGCAACATTAAGTGCAGCACTACATCTGTCTTTCTCTGCAGGTCGAAGTCGAACGTGTTCCAGTATGCAGATGACACCGCTCTGGCTCTGAAAATCCCCGACTCCTCTTGCGGAACAAACACTTTTCAATATGACATTCACAAAGTCATGGATTCGTTCAAACAAAATTTGTATGCTTCAGGAACTCACATAAAGTTGTTTGTCTGGATAGGCCTGTATATTTGCATACGTCACAGTGCAGCTCTTATAAATGTAGGCCACTTGCATTAGAGCCCGAAGTAAAATATTTAGGCCTTTTCTTTGACCAACACTTCACGTGGAATAACATGTGTTGTTTGTATGCAAGAAATTAAGGGGTGTAGCAGCTATGATTCACAACTTAAAAGGGAAGGCCCCATTGAAATTAAAACAAACCATATATAAACCACTGGCGGAAGGGATTTTGAATTATGGAATTACCCTGTATGGTTCCTGCTCAGATCATAAACAACAATGTATAAACCGAGTAATTAACAGAATAGCAAATAGTATTGCCTATGGAACAAAGTTTCAAGATGCAAAAATAGAGGACAAGTATTCTTATTTAGGTATACTTCAGGTGCGCCAGCTTTTTCGGTACGGAGGTACTAACTCGATATTACTTCTGCAACCAGTTCAAAGTTCCTGTTAGGAAAAGTAGAACGCTAAGAAAAACAGAGAGGTTCGTCAAGCTGCGAGTGTTCACAAACGACGAGAAAAATGGGAAAACATTACGTGCCAGAATTTTTTAATGCTCTCCGAAACGATTTGTATAATATAAAAACACGAAGGAAAATGTTTAAGAAAATTCGCGAATATTGGGTCTCAGGTAAGTCATATGGGGGAAGAATGGTATACATTTGTGCTGTCCACAAGTACGTTTTGGTTGTTTATATTGTGTTGCAGTGCATAATTCTGCTATGTGATTTTCTAGCAAGAAGCATTTGTCATGTTCGAACTTGAGAGTGTGCTTATTCTCTTTTGTGTATGTTCACACGAACTGCTTGGAAACCCAACAAGCATTCTGTGCTTAGGCAGACCAGAGACAAAAACTATGTAAAACAAAAGTGAATAAAGCTGAATGAATGAATGAATGAATGAATGACCAGGAGGCATTGATATTTTTCTTTTTCTCAATCTTTCAAGCAACCACAACATAGCGGCCTTCTTCGGGTTCACTCAACAGAACATTGGGAAGTGACACTGACAACACAATTATTATTAAATAACGCTATGGTACAGCTATCAGGGGGTGACCAAATCTCATACAGGGTGCTTGGTGCCTTCGCGGCACAGTTTTATTATCATCTCTGTTGTGTAGTTCATTATTCCCAAACTTTGCACGACCCATTAAGATTGTATTATTTGAGTATTGCCGTACTAATTGGCCCGTGCCAAGGTCTGCAATGAATTCTCAGTTCTGTGGGCAATATGCAGACAACAATCTCTAAATATCAGTGTGAGGAGAGGTGCTCCATATTTAATGGCTCTCGTAATTGAAAAAGCCGGGGCTGTCCGAACAAGTTGTTCGTAAATTTTTACGTATGTGATGGAGATGTGGTCTCTGTGAGTGCTTTTTTTGAAACGGGGAGGCGCCATCAGGTCCCTTCCCACACAATTGCAAAAACATTCTCCCATTTCACACGGTTTTACGTTGAAGTTTGAAAAAACAGCCCTGCCGCTTCAATTGTGCGCCTCTGTCGGAATTCGGGTTAGCTTTATAATAAGCTATGTGGATGGATTCTAGTGCATAGTGACAGGGACATCTTTCGTTAGTGCTGAAGCGGTTTCATTTTCACTCGGCACTTTCCCCACCAGTTGTGCCTTGATATGTTCTGCCCGTAATTGAAAATCGCAGCTCTCACAGCCCAGCGTAGGTTTCCGTGTAGGGCATTCTGCTTATGCGAACTAGCAATTTCAGTACCCCTTAAACCGAGGGCCATGGCTAGATGTGCCACCGAGACAATATTAGTTTTCTTGGGAATTGAACAGAATGAGTGGTATTGTAATTTACAGGTAATCGATAGTGTTCTTTCACCTAATTGGAATGACCTTCTTCCGTCGTATCATGTTTTGCAGCTACGAAATGAAAAACGTGAGCTAACATGAAGCTATTCTTTGACAGCATGATAGCCTGCAGACAAAAAGTATGGTCAACCTTACTGCACTTTCGCTATCTTTAAACATACACCATTTTTCATAAAGCTAAATGTAAGCCTTCAGAATTTGACGGTGACGATAAACCGTAAATGACATTTCGTTGGGTTGCCTATGGTGAGACTTCGGAGCGTGACATTGTTTTTATTTTGGGAAAGCACGGCATTAACGGCTCCCGGATTCACTTATTTTTACAATGATTACTACAAATCAGGATACACGCAGCTGGAGAATATTAATTTTCAAATATATTTGTGATTACCCACTCAACTTTAGCAGTGTATTCCCAAGCAATACAGTTGACGCCAATATTTTTTTAGGTCATTTGCGTCGCAAAATGCCACTGAATTCGAACCATAATCCCTTTAAGGGGCACTGCAGTGATTCATAAACATTGTGAGCTTACGAGCACGAATTGTAGCCTGGAGTCTGTAGTGCATGTTTCGACCGCTCTCGCTGCGCTTACGTGACTTCATTGAATAGGAAAAAAATTCGAAATGCTGCCCGCCTGTCTGCATCCTCGCGCGATTTCGGTGGCGTTTCGTGTGACGTCACAAAAAATCGTTTGGCTTGACTGCGCTACAGCCAGGCTGACCGACCCACTGATAGAGTCAGTCGGCCCAGCGCTTAGTCCGCCGGCCGCCGACGAGTCGTCGCAATTCGTTCGCTCAGTTGAAACTAAGCCACGACACGTTTGTGAATGGGAGAATGTGCCTTTAGTTAGTTTGTGCGTTGTATCAAGCTCTAAGTCCAAGTCGCTCCGCACAAGCGCTGCACAAGCGCACATGTGACGCCTCACTGACTGGTACGCTAGTAGGAAAACATGAAGCTAATTGAACGCGGGGGAAGTGTCAGCTAAGTTAATATACCTACTAAGGAAATAAAATCAACCGAAACTTTTGTCGTACTGGGTATAACTAGAGTGCAGGAAACACTTTTTTTGCGCAATGTGAACAAGCGCACTGGTCAGCAGACCTACCATACATCGGACAATGCTTTTATGTCTAAGAAATGCTGCCAATAGAATGAGCAATTGTGGGTATTTGGGGGACACTTATTGCACGAGCGCTATACAAAAAATAATCATCATAGATGCCTGAAATGCAAAACTAAATAAAAATGTGTACTGGCTGTATATTATATAAATTATATTTCGTGCACTCGCATCGCTGCTTCGTGGCCTAGAGGTAGCGCTAGGTATGTTGTTTTGCAAGTCGCAAGTTCGAATCTCGGATAGTACATGCTTGTTTGTTCAAGATCATTTATTCGTTTCCGGCCGATGTGTTCTATACTGAATTCACCATTTTTTATCGCTTTAATGTTCATTGCTCCGCGAGCAAGTTCTTAGAACGCACGCAGACTGACACTGACGCGCTAGCGGGTTCTCGTTGGCGTGCTGTTGCCATGAACACCTAGTTCTTGCGGGAAGTGGGCACAGTCCCGAATCAGCACACCCTTGGCCTTGTGCGAAAGCACTATTTACGATACAGGCATGAGTGAGGCAAGCTCAAAAGATGGCGGGAAAAGCGCATCGCATTTGAGCGTCTGCGGTGACGCAAAGGGCGTTCAACCACTGCGTGCACCTCGGCTAGTGATGGATACGATTCCAAGCCGTCCTGGTAGGCTTATCTGACGCATTTTATAGCCGACGTGGCAGGAACGCGGTATGCCAATTACGGACATACCTAGAATGCCCACCCAACGGCAACGTCGGATGCCAAGCTAGTTGTTTTACAGAACCGAAACCGAAACTGGTTTTAATTCTAACCTTGGACATCATCCAATCACATAGCACCTTGTCTTGATGTCACTGCCGTTAGTTGGTGCCATCGCCGCAAACCCCGCATGGTAGTTGTTATTCTTTCAAGCTTTATAAAATAAATACTTATTCATTACTGGCTAAAAGGTGAAAATTGTGTTGATTTGAACCAGTCTATGCAGTGGACGCATAAACGAGAGCATAAAAAATTCGCTTCAGTGTTCGTTTAGGACGGAATTCTGTGTTGCTGCAATATTCTCCAGCGACACAGTAATTTTTCGCAGTTTCAGACGAAACCCTTATTTGCAGTGCCGTTTCTTGGTTTAGGGCCCCCATCAATGCTGATTTACACAGTAGAAGCGGCATTCACGTAGGAACAAGGACTCTGGCTACTAATCGTAAGGACTAGCGAGGGACTACACTCGAGGTAAAAGGAATACCTCCGTTATCGCTTTGAAGATATGCAGATTGCGGAAAAAGCGGAGCCAATAGTTTTCACAAGCTGTAACTTAGCTTTTCCCAGCTCGGACATTTATTAAAACAAATATGGCTAAAAATCAAAGCGTTTTACCCGCCACCTGAGTCAATAAAAGTGCACAATATACCCAGCTATATACCGAAATCAAACTGCCTAAGACGATAGCCAAAGTTCACATGAACTTAGCCAAAGTACACAGCCAACACCCGCGCTACGAGCCCGAAGAAAATTTTATGCGCTTTGCATGCGGTGACGGCGCAATCGGATAGACGCCGGTGACGCAACGCGGGAGACCGAGCTTCAATTCCGACTCCGGAAAGCACGTTTTTAAAGCAAAGCTTTCTAGCTCTACCAGCCAACGGTTCTTAAGTGGTGTACGGCACAACAAACTCCCAACGCGGCGGAGGGGGCGGCGGCGGAGACGGGCGGGGGAGGGTTTCACTAACGGAGCACACTGTAGATGGCTTGGCAAATTTACCCAGCGCCGCATTCACCGCGCGGAATAGGTACCTCCGTGGCGTCGTCGTCGGCGGTACGGCTTCGTTGTCTACTTTAGCGACCGTTGTTATGGGCCTGTTTTCTCGCAGCTTCGCGTCCATAGCGCGCTTCCTTCGCCCGGCTTGATTACCTTGTTCAAAAGCACCTCCAGGGTAACCCGCACCCGACGGAACTAAGCGGTCGTACTGCAAACAAAACAAAATGTACAAAACAAATACAAACATCTGGCCGCTAGAGAAACGCTACCTTTTGCGCTCTGCTTGCCACGAATAGGACTCCGTTTTCTAAATTGGTAAATTACCAATTCGGTTGTGTTTAAAAGTATTACAAAAGGCGAAATAAGCAACTGGTTATAATAATTAGCGCTTATAAAAGTTCCTTGTGCTTTCACGCAATTCTCAATCTTGCTCAACTATCTAGTTTAAATCGGTGTAAATGGAAATCACTAAGCTCCCATCCCGAATTGTTTCTGTGTCTGCGCTTGTGTTGCGCGGTGGTGTAGCCCTAAGCTAGCACATAAGGATGGCTAGGTTCCGCTTCGCACCCTTCGAAAGACGCTCCTCTCCGTTTTCGTTCCGCCGACGCGCGGCTGGCCAAAAGTGGCGGCGTCCTGCGCTCTAGACCAGCCGTGCCCGACGCTGCTGCGTTATGAATGGCACTCCTGCGAATTCCATGTAACGGCTGGAAGAATCACTGGTTTCACTCTGTGTAGAGCCACGTGTGGGAATTCAATTCACATCGCATGCGCAATTGCTTTGGATGTCGTTTAAAGCTTTGCTTTCCAACCACCTTCACACCATGGATTGGAGCCCAATTTATTTACAAGCCCAGCGGTTTAACCTGCCTGTTCTGCGTCTAAAAAATACATAAAAAATAGCGAGTGCACCTGACGATGCAACTCGTGATGAACCCCCGGCGTCGGTCAGCTTCAACTTCGAGAACACTCTTCCCGTATGTTGGTGGCGTGATCTCTCATATGCACTTCTCGCCAATTTACGAGAGTTCGCGCCTATCGTGGGGAGCACAGACACCGAGTTGGGGAAGCTGGTTCCCGCAGTTTCTAGCGCATGTAACGCGGTCCACTTTGGCACAAATATGAAAGCCTCCGGAAAAAAAATGATCCATGCCTCCCAGTCATGGGGAACACTCACCGTCAAGCTTGGAAATCTATGTAAGGTGCAACCCCAGGGTTTCCCATTAACGGAGAGTGGCCGCCAGGTCTGCTATTTCTCCAAACTTGACCCCACAGGGTTTACAAATAAGGGAGAGGAGCCGCCAGCTCGGCTATTTCTCCAAAGTAGCACCACTAATGCTAACTACGTCTGTTTTCGTGAGGCGAACTCTACCAAGAACTGCTCGTGGGCTCCCTGCCTCCTCCCCACAAGCCGCGAGTGGTTTGAATCGCTCCAAGAAGCACTCTCGCTGCCCGAATTTGAATCCGACGAATGGAGGCGAAGCGGTTGCGTCAGTCCAGTAGCCACGACGGAGAATGAGAAGGCGACAAGCGGCACCTTCTCCACACATGTCGCTGCGAGTCTGACGCCAGCCGTTCGTGTGAGGCATAAATCGGGCCAGCCGCTGCGAAGAACAATGGAGAGGTGACTCTACGGCGTTTTCATGTTCGACCACGTCTGCCGCGGGCGGTTTTGTTGAGGTGCTAATCTGCTCCGCTGGCGGCGCGTCGTCCCGTGCAGCGAATTTCGACTTGGCGCTCTGGCACAACAGCCCTCGCTCCACCGCCATCAGAAAATGCGCACGTAGACGAGCCGCCTCCACGGGGCTCAAATTCCGGGAGCGCTACTTTGCCGGGATAATCTAGGTCCACTTTCTGTGGTCCAGAAAAAGGGTGGCTCCACCACGCTCCTTTCAACGAACAGGTCCCACCGGCCAAGTCCGGATCACAGGTACATAGCTGTGCTGGCCATGTCTTTCGACCAGCTTCGCCCGGCTCTTCCGGTCTCGTTTCTCAGCACAGTTCGGTCATCGTGCTGCAGCTTGCAAAGAACCGACCGACAACAGGCAACACCCAGCGCAAGCGAGCACCCTCTGTCCTACGTCAGAACGCCAGACGCCAAAAGACGTGATAAACACTCCTTGCTACGTGTCTATCCCCAATTTGGACCCTCTACACCAAGAGGCCCATGCGGGACGCGAGAATTTTAAATAATCATTACTTTAGTTGACTGCTTGAAATCACGCGGTGTGAAAATAACCAACTCAGGCAACAATTGAGGGAAATACCTTTTTTTCCCATCTACCTGCTGTGCATGAAGAGACGAAACAAAAGACACGGGGAGGACGAAGGAAATATTACTTACAACGCACGGCTTGGTGCGTCTGCGTTAGAGTTCAACTTTCCTTTCTTATAGCGAACTACAAGATTGTGCTGCTGGGGTATCATATTTCACCTTAGGAAACGACCTTTTTTAGATGACATGTTATTTAGCCAGGTTAACGGGCAATGATCAGTTTCTTCAACAAACTGGGGAACCGGCTATATAGCTTGCCAACTTTTGCACTGCCCATACGACGCAACCATATTCTTTTTCGGATGTACTGTACGCCTCTTCTCTGCGAGTTGGCTGGTGGCTTATGTATAAAATTGGTCGTTTTCGGCCGTTAGCATCCTTTTCACATAGGAAAACTCCTGTTCCACGATCGCTAGGATAGCCCTGAATCACACTACAAGTTTCTCCTCGCTCAGGGTTCGTTTGGGCTTTGAAACGCGTCCTCCTTCTTTGTATCCCACTCCGCCTTCACTGGTTTCGTCTTTCTAAGAGCATCAGTCATGTAAAGGACTTGCAATTGCGGAGTAATCTGTCACCTAATACTGGTAATATCTGGCCAAACGCAGACAAGCCCTTACCTCGGAAGTAGTAGTTGGTTGGCGATAGTTCGCGAATGCGGCTACTTTGTTTTCCGACGGTCTGCGTCGGCTGCGCTACCACCACATGCGTTACATACGCCACTTCGGCGCATCCCTTGCGACCCTTCGACGGTTTCACTGATACGCCTGCTTCTTTGATCCTGCTCACCACGACTATAAGTGCTCTACATGCTCCTACCACGTGTTAGAAAAGATGGCGACATCGTCGAGGTACGGGAGGCCACGAAATGCGCGATTCATTAGTTTCGAGAAGCAACACGGCCAGTTTTTGCGACCTAAACTGAACATGATGGGATGGATTGTTCCGAACGGGGAAACTAACGCAGCGTTAGAACTAGCTCTTCGCCCCAGGCTCGTTCCGTCATTCGAAACGCGTTCTGCTTCCCCGGTCATATACAAGCTTCGCAAGGACGACACCGGTAATCTCGTGCGGAGCTTTCACCGCAAACGTAGAGGGAGGCACGCATGCCTCCCAATAGCGTTTTCACTAGAAGCATAGAGCTCTCAACTTTCGCTTTCGCACTGAGTGCCTTCACTCTACAGGGTTAGAATGCGGGTGATGGTTAGAACTTTGCACTACGTCGATTGCATGCCAGCTATAAAAGGACTGGGAACAACGTAGAGTTAACCTTACACGGCGCGACCAGCTGGGTTGCCCTGCCAATTGAGTGACGTAACCTGCTTCGGCTGCTGGCGGCTCGTTAAACCTACCGCCAGAGCTTTCGGTCATCGGACCGCCCAGGCTTCATTGCTCCCGCGTCTTTCGTGTCCCGCTCACAGGCTTTGCCACCACGTCTCCCGAGTTAGAGCTCACAACCGAAGGAACCCCTGTTTCTGGGGCTCGTGCGGCTTCGTCTGTCTGGCCTCCCTGTGAACACTCTCCTGTGAAACGTCGTTATCTCGCGCACTGCGCGCGCTCTGGTTGGAAGGCGTCTCCAAGGCTTCCCCTGATTCTTAGCATTCTACAGAGATCGCTGCAGCCGATGCCAGCACATGAACGCGATCAGTGGGCTCGTACGGCCCCCTCTCGGAAGTCTCAGCTGGTACGTTAATTCGTATAAGTAGCCCTTTGCTCTACGAGATGGCAGTACTTTACCTCTTAGTGACGTTCGCTACGAGCTCACTAGATTTCTTTGTCGACAGCGGTTCGACCTTGAACTCGTTTTTGTGCAGCAACTGAACGGAGAGCGGTGACAAGGATCTGTTCGTCTCACACGTCTGCGTCGGCAGCGTTTCTGCACTGCAGGGTTTTACGCAACCAGCCTGGGATGCTGGCGGTTCGACTAACCTACAGCGAAAATTTTTGGTCTGCTCGAAGCTCGGGCTAGGGTGCTCGGTGTCCTTTAATGTCTCTCTCGCTGGAAAAGAGTCAAGCCTCTGCGAAAGCTTCTCGGCTTGCGAACTCGCGAGTGTCATGCACTGGCCGCTACTCTCGGACTGTTTGCGCGATTCGAAATGTTTATTTCGACACGGCTCCCCTTTATCTGCGCCTTTCTCTTTTTGCGGGTCGTTTCTCTGTCCGAGAATACGATTGCGGTCGCTTCGCATTTGTCCTGGGACACTCCTTTGTCCTTCCTTGATCCCTCAACGACGAACGGTGCCCGTTGGTCACTCGCCTGGAGCTTCGGCGACCACTGCCAGAGCTTCACCTCTAGCCTCATCAACTCTAACCGTACTTGCTTTCGGCTTCCTCCGACTTTGGGTTTCCTGCCTCCGCATATGCCATTCCGACTCTTCGCGGTGTCGGAGCTCTCTTTGAATTTGAATTTGAATTTGAATTTTTATTATTTCCAACGGTGTGAAATGCATACAAGTTAGTATACAGACAAGGGTCCCAAAGTCAACAGACTGCAACGGTACCCTTGATTAATTAATACAAAATAAAGAATACACAGAAAGCAGCAAAACAAAAAAAACAGTGACTAAAAACAATGAACACAGCTTAGGCAGCGCTAAAGTAGAATAAAAAAAGTGAAGAAATCGGCGAAACAAAAATGCGAGAAAAAATACGTGTTGCACATTGCTAGCACAATTCTAATTCAAACAAGGTAAAAAGGTTGACAGCAAAAAATAGATTAAGTATACACTTGCATTGCACATACAATCTAGCTGAACTTAGAAAACTTGGGCAATGAAATGAACAGTAACATACCAATAGAGATAATGAAAACAATACATTCATAGATTCAACAAAAACATTTTTAGCAGGTGTTGAAGGAAAAGAATGATGATGAAGATTTTAGTTCTGCCGAAAGACTATTCCATAATGAGATAGCCCAAAAAGCGGATGTCATCTGACCATAGTTAGTACGGGCTATGTGTAATAAGTAATTTTCGTTGGCTGCAAATCTGGCGGAGTTGTTATTTTGTAATAGTTGCCTGCCAATAAACGTTGTCTTTCCTCGGCCTCTTCGTATTCTTCGGCCACCTCGCGCTCACGGCGCTATTTAGCCTCCTCGCGCTCACGGTGCTCCTTGATTTCAGCCCTGGCCTCATCGACGTCCTCAGCCATAACGTTCTTCTTCCGCATGACCTAAAGAATTGCATACTTCCGTTCCGCCCGGCTAAATCAAAGCCTAGCTCCTCGCAAATGTCGACGAGTTCCTTCACTTTAAGGTCCACCATCGTTTGCACTAGCCTCTTGCTGCTTGCCCACGTTAGATTTCCCTTGCCCTTCCTACACTAGTAAGGCACGTGCAAGGAATTCCCTACAGTGCTTGTAAGAAGGGTTTGCGTTCGGGCTAGTTGGTAGTCCATAACGTTCTTCTTAAGCGCATAAAATCACATGCACACAGAAGACAAGGACAAGTGCTTTGGTTACACCCTCGGCACTAGTTTTGGTTTCAACACACTTTCTCTCGGCTTAAAACAATCAAAGCTTCCTGCAGTGCTTCATACAGCCCTTCTATAAACTACGATAATCAGTGCTAGAGATCTCTGGTGAAGTGAGAGTTAACATTGAGCACCTACCACACTAGGTATTAGCAGTTCCCGGTCGATCCCGCAGCTGCCATCTACTGTTGGGAATCAGCCATCTCGACGTTGTCGCCAGTCTTAGGATTGGGCCCTCTGACCGCAGCCACCACTGTTGCGACTTGCCATCCGGGATCAGTCACCGGTGTAGTGACGTTGCATTTATCCGTCCGCTATCGACGCGGCGCAGAGGGAGAGCGATGTTCTCGAGCCGACGAAAAGTTCAAGCAACATTTATATACTGTATGTACAAGAGTAACAAAGGCGTTACCTGGCTCGCACAGAGGTGACAGCACCTCTCCACTTCGTGCCTCCGAAAAGTGCCGCTCTCTCTGTGCTTCCGGGTGGGTTTTATTCCCCCGGGAGTCCGTTGCAGCCGCGAGCGGTTTGAATCGCTCTAATCTGAACTTTCGCTGGCTGCCAGGATGGGGAAAGGGAAGGCAATAAGCGGTACCATTTCCAAGCAAGTCGCTGCGCGTCTCCCGGCGGCTGTTCGTGTGAGGCAGGATTCGGCCCAGCCGATGCGAAGGAGAATGCAGAGGCTACCCTGCGGCGCCTTCAAATTTGGGCGTGTCGGCCACGGACGGTTTTGTTTGAGGCGCGAATCGGCCCCGCTGTCGGCACGGTGCCGCGTTCTGCGATTTGGGCCGGGCGCTCCGGCACAACAAGCACTAAACTCGTTTGATTAAGCGAGAGCAGCAGCACATTGAAAAAAGTGTTCATGAAAATAAAATCAGATCGATTCAGATTGAAGCGCATCATTATGAGAAGCAAAGTCCCAAAATGAGCACGACGACGCCCGACGAACTTCAGCATGCATTCGACGCTTCATAATCGCTTAAAAAGCACTGTCTCTGCTTGGACTGTACGGGCTCACGGTACTAAGTGTACTTGCAAAAGCGTAAAGGCCTACTGAGACCTTGAAATTCTCTTGGACTCAAGATTGCAGTGAATACAGATGTATGCCGGTTGCGATAACCGCAGTTCCAAGAGAGCATGAGTTCCCTATCAGGAGAAGGAAATGCGAACAGAAGGATCACTAGTTGTCCCGGTTACAGGGACAAATTTTTGTAACTTTTCTGCGTGGGTTGTGTCTTACCAAATGTAGTACTTATTTCTCTAACCATTTTAAGTTCAGCGGGTTTTAAAGACCAGATTAGAAATTGTATGCACGTGGTGGGCCACGGCCAGTACAATAAAATCCCACTCATTCATTGGAAAGCCCTGGCTCTACCAACATCTTATAAGCTGTGTACCTTATTGGCTAGTTTCAAGAAATTATGGTCACCTTCATCTCACTCTCATTATTTTTTAGTTGTCTTAGTATCCTTACATTTCAGTCAGAAGGGCTACAGGTCACGCTAGTATATCCCCGCAATGCAGTTACAAGGTCATAGCTACAAAATGTTTTATTGCTAAAAAAGTGGAAAAAACAGTACGACATGTTTTTAAGTCTGTGATAGCGAACAGAATTATAGAATGCGTGCCCTGTGGGCCAGGGCAGATAAGAATCAAAATTTAAGTGGTTGTGTTGCGAAAGCGTATTACATAATTTCGAAGTCAATATAAACTGTTTTACCTGAACTCTTTGTTTTTATGTGTACTTTGAAACCTTTCTTACTACCCAGCTGCACTTACAGCTAGGTTGGCAAGACTGTCATTTTAATTAGTTTAATTTTTGAATTGTTTCTGATAGTTTATTTGCAGAAGGCTTGTACAGCCGTGCTGTGTGGTATAATTCGATGACGCTACTGTGGTTGCCTTAGTGTCAAGGGCGTGTGTGCTGATCAGGACTGGTTTGCGTTACTTACTGCCTCTTGTTTTCGATGCGACATTTCTTGTTTAGAGCTTTGCTTCGTGTGCTTCTGCAAGAGTGTGTGGTCAGCTTGGCACTTTACATATGAGACTTCATGAAGTATGCAGCACTTCAAAAATTGAAACAGATTAATCTAGAAACCAGGTGCCAAGTAACAGTAAACAGTGCTGAATAGCTAGCAAGACATGTAGTTGAAGTATAAATGAAGTATAAATAGCGTTGTCTTACATTTGTGGAAGATTGAAGAAAAATGGAAGCAAGATTGCCCTCATGCTGAAGACTTCCATGGCGAAGCTGTTGTAGGTGAGCATTGACGGACATATAGCTGAGTTCCAGAAGTATCATTGTTCATTTGTATAGTTACGGTTCTAGTAATCGTCGTCATATGCATTGAAGAGGTCGTCGTCTTCTTCACGGTGAAAGTGTAGGATACACTGTCATTGTCAGCATTGTAGACTTGCACCAGCTCTTCGCCATCGGCTCGAGGCAGCGGTGGCAGGATCTGAAAGTAGTCTCGGGAAACGTTTGTAGACCCGCAGCCATGTCTCTAATAATCAGCAATGGCTTCTAAACAATGCGGCGGCCGCGGTGAGCTCTCCCAAGCAGGGTGTCTATTCAACTTTAGCATTGGCTCTAGAGATTTTTGTACATGCTCCGTAGCACTTCATGAGAGTGCTGGAGTTCTTTTTTCTCTGCTAGAGCCCCTGCGTGAGCCGGGGACTCGGGGGTAGCCGAAAGGCACGAGCTCACCAGCGCTGCCATTTTAACGTACTCAGGGTTCCAAGCAGCTTTTTCTCTTTTTTTCTGAAGGCACTGCGCCTGGCGGGGGCGCTCGTTGAGGCACGCGCTCAACGACCGCGCTTTATTTTCTTGCTTTTTTTCGTCAATTGCGAACCGACACCTTGTACTAAGCGCGTCTGTTATAAATCGAAGATATCCTTTTAAAGACGATAGTCTTTCTTGGGCTACTTAAACCCAGAAATTTTGGTCTGTCTGTATGTCTGTCTGTCTGTCCGTCTGTCTGTCTGTCTGTGACCCGATTCAGCCACTCGGCCAAAGGAAAACAATGCCTGCGCAATAGTCTTATATAGTCGCAGCTAAATCTACCCGTCCATGTCCGGTGGAATGTTCATACTTGTCAACATGGTTGAAGAAGAACAAGACATTACGCAAATATGAGACAACAAATCAATACAGAAGTGATATTTGCAGTGTTCGTTTATAAAAAAATCAAACATGCTTGAATTTGCGAAATTAAATACTTCATCAACTGCAGAAAAAGAATTCACTCCGCCGTCGCCTGCTGTCGCCCGCGCCACTATAGCTTCTGGGGCCATTTTAAGAAATCAACCGGCAACAGTTACGCAAGGTTCCACTAGGTAGGTTCCACGTTCTGCTTGCAACGCACGTGGAGTAGGGAAACGCGATTCTATAAACGCTGAAGTAGGGCGCCTCGATTAACGCGCGTCTTCGCCGTACGGCAGCGTTCGCATCGAGACACCCGTTTTGGAGCAGTGGAACGCGGGAAATTTAAAATGATTTAAGCAAACCTTTGGCGTCATTACCTTGGGAGGAGCGCGACGCAAGAGGAACAACATGAGAGGTGAGCGGGAAAGCGAAGGGAGGCATTTACTTCGCAAAAGCCGATAAAGACTATCGTCTTTTGATGGCATTTGCAACGAAAAGAGCAGATACGCGGCCAATTTTTTATATTGGTTTTTAACTAGACCAAAATGCGTGAGCGACTCTCAGTGCAGCGCGTTTTTATTACCGTATTTACTCGAATAATGACTGCACAAGCGTAATGATCGCACCCGTAAAGTTTGTCTTCAAAATTCGATTTTTTCAATTTCCCGCGTAATGAACGCACCCTGAACTTGCCGCAGCAGTATGTCGTATGTGTGCCAAGTCTAGCTGTTGATGATCGTGTTTACCTCTGTTTCCTTCCCTTTCAAAGCGGACATGGCTAGGGTATTGCCGCAGACTTGCCGATTTTAGCGATATGGCCAAGCAGGCTTTCAATATTGATGACGAAGAAAGCGACACTAAATGCACATAATGGACTCATCAGACAAAGAAAAAAATGTGCTCAGTTTGCTGCGTTTGATGTCTGTTTTCATGTCCCACACTGTGACAGCGGCAGCCACATATTGGTCGCCCTGTTGTCACCTCGCAGAAAACTCGTTCGGGCGCATTCCGTAATTCATGAAAACACTGCGTTTTGAATCACTCCGCAAAGCGGCTGGCAGCGGTGTGCGAAATTCTTATTTTGTTTTTATTCTGCTTAGTATGTTCATGCGACCTATCGCAAAAATTCTGACCCGCAACTTGCTTGCGTTTTCTGTGCTCAAAAGTTTTCGCGAAAAATTTACCCCGCGTAATGATAGCACCCCTAAATTTGCATCAAATTTTTTGGAAAGAAAGTGCGAATATTACTCAAGTAAATGCGATATTAGCCATTTTTCTACATAAACTCAAATTGGCATGAAGAATGATAAAGAATGAAGAGATACTACAAAAATTGAATTATTAGATTGCTAGATGCAGAAAAACAGGGATCGTCAATTTGGACAGCCTCGAAGAAGTATCAAACTTGTAACTTTTCTTTAAAAAGTTTTAATAAAAATGATTCTGTGAACTCGTTTGACTGTATGTAGTCTCAACAGGAAATGAAAGTGTGGCAAAAGTATGGGGTTTTTAGCTGAAAAAGCATCGAATTTTTCGTGACTTGTGCAACGCGCATGGCTCTCGAGCAGGTTTTATGGTTTTTGTAACGGCGGAGCTGTTTAACTCCCCCGTATGGTGTCCAACTGGAACAGAATAGCCATAATTATAAATTAGAAAAAAAAATGCTTCTCGTGGTGGTATTCGAATGAGGGTCGCTCGTGTTATACAAGTGGCGTCTATCCACTGAGCTAGCATCGCATTTGTTTGGTAGCAATCACTTCATTTGCCCATGGATATACAGGTTGTCGAGAAGGTTACATATTATGCAACTGAAGCTGTGGAAGCGTGTGTCGGTTAGATTTTTCGGGGAGTTACATGATAATCCAGGAAGAAAACGACGAAACAAAGAAGGAAGACCATTGACAGCAGAAACGCAGGCTTCACAGAAACAAAGGCGAAAGGAATTATAGGGGACTCATAAGCCGGAACTACCCGCGTTTGCATTTTCAACTGGAAAGCTGTAAAGACAGATCCCAGCAAACCACGTTACGTCGTGCAGATATCCTGGAGACGTCAGCAATCGACATTGCATACGTCCAGGAGACGTACCGTTGGGGTCGAAATTACATATATTCAACGTTGCTACAACTGTAAAAAACATCCAAATCACACGAAGGATAATGTAGAATAGACCTCTCATGGTACGTTTATATGCTCTTTACAGGACGTTACCTTAGGGGTACATCTTTTGGATATTGTAGTGGTACGCATGCAAGATGTATATAGATGTGGGTTCTACATTGTTTTTCGGTCTTTCGCACAAGCATTAGTTTGTTATATTTAGGACTAGTGTACGTTAGTGTCATATTATTGATATAAACCAGTATGCTTGAAATTTACATTATACATTTTGGAGTTCGGCCAGGCTACGTTCCAAGGTTGCCTACGTGTTGTGGGCATTTTTACTTCAAATACATGTCTTGCTAGCTATTCAGCACTGTGTACTGTTACTTGGCACCTGGTTTCTAGATTAATCTGTTTCAAATTTTGAAGTGCTGCATACTTCATGAAGTCTCATATGTGAAGTGCCAAGCTGACCACACACTCTTGCAGAAGCACACGAAGCAAAGCTCTAAACAAGAAATGTCGCATCGAAAACAAGAGGCAGTAAGTAACGCAAACCAGTCCTGATCAGCACACACGCCCTTGACACTAAGGCAACCACAGTAGCGTCATCGAATTATACCACACAGCACGGCTGTACAGCCTTCTGCAAATAAACTATCAGAAACAATTCAAAAATTAAACTAATTAAAATGACAGTCTTGC
Source organism: Haemaphysalis longicornis (assembly GCA_013339765.2). Taxonomy (NCBI): domain Eukaryota; kingdom Metazoa; phylum Arthropoda; class Arachnida; order Ixodida; family Ixodidae; genus Haemaphysalis; species Haemaphysalis longicornis. The sequence goes on along the minus strand of CM023452.1, from coordinate 116,887,881 downwards.
CAACCTAGCTGTAAGTGCAGCTGGGTAGTAAGAAAGGTTTCAAAGTACACATAAAATACAAAAGAGTTCAGGTAAAACAGTTTATATTGACTTCGAAATTATGTAATACGCTTTCGCAACACAACCACTTAAATTTTGATTCTTATCTGCCCTGGCCCACAGGGCACGCATTCTATAATTCTGTTCGCTATCACAGACTTAAAAACATGTCGTACTGTTTTTTCCACTTTTTTAGCAATAAAACATTTTGTAGCTATGACCTTGTAACTGCATTGCGGGGATATACTAGCGTGACCTGTAGCCCTTCTGACTGAAATGTAAGGATACTAAGACAACTAAAAAATAATGAGAGTGAGATGAAGGTGACCATAATTTCTTGAAACTAGCCAATAAGGTACACAGCTTATAAGATGTTGGTAGAGCCATGGCTTTCCAATGAATGAGTGGGATTTTATTGTACTGGCCGTGGCCCACCACGTGCATACAATTTCTAATCTGGTCTTTAAAACCCGCTGAACTTAAAATGGTTAGAGAAATAAGTACTACATTTGGTAAGACACAACCCACGCAGAAAAGTTACAAAAATTTGTCCCTGTAACCGGGACAACTAGTGATCCTTCTGTTCGCATTTCCTTCTCCTGATAGGGAACTCATGCTCTCTTGGAACTGCGGTTATCGCAACCGGCATACATCTGTATTCACTGCAATCTTGATTACAAGAGAATTTAAAAGTCTCGGTAGGCCTTTACGCTTTTGCAAGTACACTTAGTACCGTGAGCCCGTACAGTCCAAGCAGAGACAGTGCTTTTTAAGCGATTATGAAGCGTCGAATGCATGCTGAAGTTCGTCGGGCGTCGTCGTGCTCATTTTGGGACTTTGCTTCTCATAATGATGCGCTTCAATCTGAATCGATCTGATTTTATTTTCATGAACACTTTTTTCAATGTGCTGCTGCTCTCGCTTAATCAAACGAGTTTAGTGCTTGTTGTGCCGGAGCGCCCGGCCCAAATCGCAGAACGCGGCACCGTGCCGACAGCGGGGCCGATTCGCGCCTCAAACAAAACCGTCCGTGGCCGACACGCCCAAATTTGAAGGCGCCGTAGGGTAGCCTCTCCATTCTCCTTCGCATCGGCTGGGCCGAATCCTGCCTCACACGAACAGCCGCCGGGAGACGCGCAGCGACTTGCTTGGAAAAGGTACCGCTTATTGCCTTCCCTTTCCCCATCCTGGCAGCCAGCGAAAGTTCAGATTAGAGCGATTCAAACCGCTCGCGGCTGCAACGGACTCCCGGGGGAATAAAACCCACCCGGAAGCACAGAGAGAGCGGCACTTTTCGGAGGCACGAAGTGGAGAGGTGCTGTCACCTCTGTGCGAGCCAGGTAACGCCTTTGTTACTCTTGTACATACAGTATATAAATGTTGCTTGAACTTTTCGTCGGCTCGAGAACATCGCTCTGCCCTGCGCCGCGTCGATAGCGGACGGATAAATGCAACGTCACTACACCGGTGACTGATCCCGGATGGCAAGTCGCAACAGTGGTGGCTGCGGTCAGAGGGCCCAATCCTAAGACTGGCGACAACGTCGAGATGGCTGATTCCCAACAGTAGATGGCAGCTGCGGGATCGACCGGGAACTGCTAATACCTAGTGTGGTAGGTGCTCAATGTTAACTCTCACTTCACCAGAGATCTCTAGCACTGATTATCGTAGTTTATAGAAGGGCTGTATGAAGCACTGCAGGAAGCTTTGATTGTTTTAAGCCGAGAGAAAGTGTGTTGAAACCAAAACTAGTGCCGAGGGTGTAACCAAAGCACTTGTCCTTGTCTTCTGTGTGCATGTGATTTTATGCGCTTAAGAAGAACGTTATGGACTACCAATAGCCCGAACGCAAACCCTTCTTACAAGCACTGTAGGGAATTCCTTGCACGTGCCTTACTAGTGTAGGAAGGGCAAGGGAAATCTAACGTGGGCAAGCAGCAAGAGGCTAGTGCAAACGATGGTGGACCTTAAAGTGAAGGAACTCGTCGACATTTGCGAGGAGCTAGGCTTTGATTTAGCCGGGCGGAACGGAAGTATGCAATTCTTTAGGTCATGCGGAAGAAGAACGTTATGGCTGAGGACGTCGATGAGGCCAGGGCTGAAATCAAGGAGCACCGTGAGCGCGAGGAGGCTAAATAGCGCCGTGAGCGCGAGGTGGCCGAAGAATACGAAGAGGCCGAGGAAAGACAACGTTTATTGACAGGCACGCATTCTATAATTACAAGAATAGCACAAATATTCATGACTATAAATAAGTCACACAAAGCAGAAAGGTTGACAAAAAATAGGAAAAAAGCAAACATGTAAGCCCAGGGTACAAGCACAATGTAGTTATTCAAATGATTATGCAAACAACGAAGAAATGATTGAATGGTGGTTACAAAAACAAAGCAAATTTACGAAACTATATAGTGCACATCTAGCGGAAAGTCTGGGGAACAATAAAACGAAAGCACCTTGGAAACACAGAAGTGGTGTTGAGTGGTGGTTGTGAGTGCCATAAAAATTTAAGCTACTTTAATATCTAGGGAAATGGTTATGAACTTTAGAAAAGGTGTGTATACAGAAAAGACAGTACGGTGGTTACAAGAGCAGTAGAAATTTATGTGAGGAGATGATTCACACTGAGTGAAATAGCAGGGCAACAATAAAACAACAAAAAAACATTAGAAACAACTTATTGAATTCTGGCTAGGAAAACAATACAAAGTTACACTATTTCAATATTTCACACAAAGTGATATGATTTTTGGAACAAACGAAAAAACGGAGAATAAGAAAATGATTGAATATTAGTTACAATAAGACAGATTTCCACGACTACCTGTTTCACACCAAGTCATACGCTCAAAGAACAATAACACAAAATAAAAACGCATGGAAGCACGGAAATGACTCAATGGTGCTTCAATGGTGCATGCCTCCATCATCAGTTATGGTAGGAACTCTTGAAAAGTTTGCGTTCTTCGTTGTGGTGCCAGAAACTGCCAAAATGTGGCAGACCGGATTGGTTGGAAAGTGAGTAAAAATTTCTTTGTCCAAACGCTGAAAGAAATTTAATACCTCTTCCAGCAATAAAAACTGATAAGCCGCAGGTTGTCGATAAAGCTGATATTTGCGCAGGATGTGACTGACAATAAAAATGTGGGCCCTATACATTGTCTGGTGAAAGAATTTGATGTCTGTAACAACACGAAGATATCTTGATACACACAATGCAGGATGCCACTCGCAGGTAGAAAAAAGCGTGCTTCTCTTTTTCCCAAACCAGGAGAACTCCTGCCCGAAGTTGACCCTCAAAAGTAGCTTGAGCAGTCGCCTTGTGCAGACTGATGCAGTAGCACCTCCCTTGCAAGCCAGTTCTTCAATCTAGGCACGGGTACAAGAAAATCTGTGTTGTTAATACAGCTTTTTAAGACTGGTATAATACAAGATGGTCGCCTACTATTGTCCCTGAAAAAAGACAGTGTATGACAGCTGCATCTTACCGGTACTCACCTACGGGGCAGAAACTTCCAGGCTCACTAAAAGGGTCTAACTTAAATTAAGGACGACGTAGCAGGCATTAGAACGCTAGATGATGGGTGTGAAATTAATGGACAGGAAGAGAGGGAAAGTGGATATAATTTAATGTCAGCATTGGCACTACAATGCAACCTTGAAAATAACTATGACTGATAATGTGAGGTACCACTATTTAAAACAACTATATTTCGTGAAATGTCTTGTGAGGACATTTTAGCACAGATACAGGTCCCATCAGAACTTGCAAAATACTTTTGGGTGATTGTCACTTCAATCAACCGCTTGGTTGATTGAAGTGACAATATATACACGGATGAAGCCATCTCCACTACATGTGGCAAAAGGAAACATGCACAAACCCGGACAGCGTCACTGGCATGGACGTATACTTCCTGCAGCAGAATGGCGATGTGGACTAGTGGGTATATATACATAACTAAACCTTCAAAAAGCACATCACTGAAAAACTCGTCCTGTTGTCCTGTTCGCTTGTCATGTTAGGCCTACATTTTTAGTTGAAGTATACGTTGTACAGCAGGAAGCATCAAACTAGTTCAAGAAATTTTTACTGCAGAATGACATTCAAACATAGTCGAAGCTGCACCAGTCAGCAGCCTGCAACATGTAAGTTATTAGGAAACAACAGGCCAGACACCAGAATAATACTCTGCCTTAAACCTGCGAAATCCCAAATGCTGGGTTAGTCTGATCACCAAGGTGTGTTACACTAAATTCATTAAGCTGGAAATTGCATAACTGACATAAATTTAACAGCCATTTTTGACTATTTTTGCTATGTTCTGAATGGGTAATTTACGTTTCGATGCTGCCGTAAGACTACAAAGCGAACTAGCGCTGCTCATACTACTGTACCAGTGACGACATGGGTGTAGTTCTGACGTTACAAATAAATTCGGGTTGCATACACGTCGCTCATCCCAACATTTCGCGACCAAACTGAGCGTTCGAAAAGATTGAACACCCAATCGAAACGCGAAAAAAGCATCCAGATGGCATTTTAATATTATGCTGTACGCTCGGAAATCACTCGATTTATTATTTTGTTTTAACGCTAAACGCACGGCAATCATTGAATTTATTGTGCACGTTTTTAACCGAAAACACCAAGGACGAACAAAAAACGGCCTCTGCAGAAACGAAACAGAAACCAAGAGTTTTAATATCACGCATAATATCACGCTAAAAGTACACGATGTGTGTGTAACGCATACACGCACTTGTATTCGCACACGCACTTGTATTCGCACTCTGCAGCTTCCCTTATTTCATTTTATATCAAAATATTCGGCTAACAAAACAGGACAGGACACAAACACTTCCCCAAACACGGGGCTAGAAATTGCGCGAGAATTGATTCTGTTTACACACGCAGCAGCCAGGTACAAAGATCTAGCGACAAATCTGCGCAACGCACAAAGCGAGTCACTCAAAACGTTAGGGCTAACCGCTTACACGGACCGAAGTTCGAGAGCAACTCTGCTGCGTTAAATACATATGACAAAAAAACAACGTTCACTAGTACTCACTTACCTTTACTACTTGGCAGAATTTCTTCGTCCGGTAGATAAATCTATGGTAGTCAAATCACCGAAATGACGAAAGTTGAAGGCGTGCGCACCCGTGCCGTCATGCGTGCCGTCACCGGCCAGTAGCACGTGCATCGATACGGAGTGCAGTTAACACAACTGTCGGACGGTCGGACTTGCCTTGCAGCGACTTTCCTGTCCTAGGGAAAAACTAGTTCGTCCGAGGGAAAAACTAGTTCCTGAAAGACACCCACCTTGATAAAAACGCGTGTCGAAATAGATGCCCAAGTTATTGGTAAATATAGATGTTAGTTGCCAATTAGTTAAAAGAAAACCTTGAGCGTGTTTTTTTTTTAAAGAAAACAGTAATTGTACCAACAATCTAGATTACGGCATTTAAGGCAATTTCAGGGTATACGGTGGAAATACAGCTAGCGTGGGGTTGCGGGCGCCGTAATTTTACGGTTTGTTGTGAGGCCGCAACGACTTGCAGCGTATTTTCGGCGCTTTCGTCGACATCGCCCCGCGTTGACGGCGTGGGCAAAAAGCACGGTGACGTGAGCCACGCGGGAGCTACGCCGATGTCTATGCTCCGCAGATATCAGCGTCGACGCAGCTCCAGAAAGCATCCGAATGCAGGAGACATGGTCCGGATTCCATGTCCATCTCCTGGTTTTGGGTCATTACTTTCGCACAAAACAATCAATTGCTTTTTAACCTGCGGTAATCCGCTGCCTTGAGGCAAATTACATGCTATTTCTGTTCGAAAGTGCGCATTTTATTTGTGGCTAGCTTGGCTTTCATCTGGGAGATCGTGGGTTTGGGAGAGCTTTTTGTGAGTTGAATACGGGAGCTCTGGCTACATCGCTTGTAGTGTTCGCATGATGGGCTTGTCTGCAAGATCGGTCCGTAACGAAGAAAGTTTATCAACGCCAGAAATCTAGCGGCGCATTCAATTTCATTCGCGGCTACCGTAGCTTAGGGGGAACGATGAAGCGCGATAGCTTTTCTAGGCTTAAACAAGGAATCTTTGGTTACATCACTTGCAGTATTAGCATAATTGTCCTCGCCTCCTAGATCGGTGTGGAAGAAACAAGCGTTATCACTGCCGAAATTTGTCAAATACGACCAAAGCGAATCACTTGACAATATTTGTTGGCAGCCTCTGTTAGGGTACCAAATTCTTGGGTCCATTCATTTTGTTTAAGCCCACGGACAAAACGATCCCGGCCGGCCACTCATGGAGAGCTTTCAGGAGCAAGCTAGGAAATCCATGTCCCGTGCAGCAGCCGGGTCTCCGACGAAGGGAGAGAGAAAGAGTGAGAAATCACTTTATTTTCCCAACAAGTTAAGTAGGAACGCGTGGTGGCTGCTGGCCGAAGGGTGGTGGTGGCAGTGGCGGCTAGGTCAACCAGAAGTAGCTTCACCCCCTGTTGCGAGCAGCTGAGTGCATCCTCCCACTGATCCACGGTAGAGATGGGGTTTAATGGGCTAAGAGGAGAGGCCTACATGCCGTGGCTTAGTGCGTCCAGGGAGTCACAGAGGGGACAGTTGGGCGCAGGGAACTCAGACGAGTAGGTCTTGTGGAGGAGGGATACACGGGCGAAAGAGTTGGTCTGAAGGAGTCGCCATAGGCGCTTCTGAGTGTTGGTAAGGGATGTGTGGGCAGTGGGAAAACGGCGACGGGAGAGGCGATAATTCTCCGTGGCGTCTTAATACGAGAACAGACGATCGCGTGCCGACCGAGAACTGTGTTAGAGAGCAGGAGCGAGACCAACACGGCTGTTTCGTTCTCGTGATTCTTTGTGGGCCGCCTCGTTGCCTCCCACCTCAGAGGGGCCGGGGTCCAGACGATGTCCAGTGGTTGAGTATGGCGATATTGGAGAATCTTGAGTGCTGTAGCCGAAACGCTACCACGAATGAAGTTTTGAATGGCCCACTTCGAATAAGTGATTATAATATGTCGTGGCAGCCTGGTGATGCGGGCCAGGGTTATTGCCGCTTCTCCCGCCGTCGGGGTAAGATGTCCGTACGGTGGGGAAAGTTACCGGGGGAGAGCCTGCCAGCTCTCCTGTTCCTGCAGCCTTTCACTATCGGTACAAGCTGGATAAATTTGTTTGTTAACATATGTGGCTGAACAGTGTCGTAGCGATTTGTCAGGTCAGCATTTGTAGTTTCATGACGTAGGTAGAACGACCAAGTAAAATGGTGGTTTCACTGAATGAAAACTCCTATGAGCATCAAATTTTGTTAAGGAATATGTTAAGTCTAATTTATTTATTAGGTCCTCCGCATGTATATTTCTGTAACAGAAATATTGGTGAATTACAAAACTTTCAGAAAGCCCCTCGGTACAAAACCCATACAAAACACGTACAAAACCCTCGGTAACTTCAAAACAGTGCGCATGTGGAGAGTTTGAGAGTTTGAAAATAAAGTATAGCAGGTATAGCTAAAATAAATTTAACTGCGATAGACATTTACGCGGTAAAAAACGAACAAACCAGCAACATCTGAACAACGTCAGCAAAAGATGTCTAAATACCATGGACAAATGAAGCAGCAGCAACATCGAGAGTACGTCTTTAGCATAGTTGAAAGAACGTCCGACAGTAAAGTACCAGCAACGTTATCTCAACACCCAAAAATTTTCATACAGGTATGGCACGTTGTACGGATGTCTAATAAAGATACTGCTGGGACATAAACGTTCGGATCTTTCTGGGACGTCGCAGACAAGTTAGTGGTTTGCTTTTATGAATTCCGGCATGAATCCACTGGCCCGTTATATGGTAGAATATTTGCAAGTGCTTATAAACTTCCCCTTCTGCGGCTCTACGCGTTTGTCGTATAGCGCCTTACTTCATGACTGACTCAAGCGAGTGTTCTTCACAGTTCCAGGCCAGGGCGAGGTGTTCCGAGTGCGCTAACCGTCCATTCCACTTACGACATAAAATATCAACATACCGGCTGGGGCTGTAGGGCGCACTGCCCTGCATCTATCATAGATTTACAGGGGAAGTGGAGGCCTATGTTTTGGACACAGTGACGGACAACGGTGTGCCCCGCTTCCGCCTATGGAGACGTGCTGTCCGGCCAGGGTATTGTCCAATATGTTTGGAAGCACGATTGGATTTCGTTGCAGAAAAACATCGCCGTGTTGCAGTTAAAGAAAACATGATCGGCCATCTCGTCTTTCTGCACAGAAGGTATCCTACTTCAAATAAAATAAACATAAAATAAAACTACGAAAATAAAAATAAAAGTTCATAATCGTCCACAGAAAGGTTTATAGGAGAACCACGCGGGCGACTTCGGGCTGCGTACGTCGTCGTGATGTGCCGGAGTCACCATCGGGGATCACTTCGTAGGTAAGTTGCCCAACACGTCGTAGAATCTGGTAGGGTCCGAAATACAGTCGCAGAAGTTTCTCACTCGGTCCGCGTCATCGGATGGGAGTCCAAACCCACACACGATCCCCAGGATGGTACTCGGCGTCTCGGCGACGGAGATTGTAGCGTCCGGCATCCACCAGCTGCTGGCTCGTTATACGAACTCGAGCAAGCTGGCGGGCCTCCTCCGCACGTTGAAGGTATCCTTGGACGTCGGCGTTGAGGTCTTTGTCTCTACGTGCGGAAGCATGGCGTCGAGCATCGCAGTCGGCCGTCTTCCGTATACAAGCTCGAACGGTGTCATCTGCGTAGTTTCCTTGGTCGCTGTGTTATACGCAAACGTGACATACGGCAGGACTTTGTCCCAAGTCTTATGTTCAACGTCCACGTACATTGACAACATATCCGCGATTGTCTTGTTTGGGCGTTCCGTTAGTCCGTTCGTTTGGGGGTGGTACGCCGTCATTCTTCGGTGATCCGTATTGCAGTAGCGTAATATTCCTTACATGAGCTCCGCAGTAAAGGCCGTTCCGCGGTCCGTGGTTAGGACTTCCGGGGCTCCATGCCGCAGCACAACTTGGCTTATTAAGAACTTTGCGACTTCTTGTGCAGTCCCCCTCGGGGAGAGCGGCGGTCTCTGCGTAGCGCGTCATGTAGTCTGTCGCTACAACAATCCACTTGTTCTCGGATCAGGACGTAGAAAACGGGCCGAGAAGGTCCATTCCAATCTGCTGGAAGGGCCTAGATGGGACGGCGATCGGCTGCAGAAGTCCGGCGGGTCACGTCCGTGGCGTGTTTCGTCACTGGCAATCACGGCAGCTCCGGACGTAGTGGGTGACGTCGGATGCAAGGCGGGGCCAGTAGTACTTCTCCTTGATTTTTCCAATTGTGCGGGCTGTGCCGAGATGTCCGGAAGACGGGTCGTCGTGGCACGCTTCCAAAATGTCGTCACGAAGTCTGCGGGGATGACAAGAAGGTAATTCGTTCTCGTTCCGGGGGCTGAAGTTCTTCTTCACGAGGACGGAGTTTCTCTGGCTGAATCCTGGTAAGCTGCGTTTGAAGGTCCTAGGCACGGCGATGTTGGTGAATGATTACAAAAGGGGAACTGCGCAAAGTCAGACAAGACACAAGAAGAAGGAGGTGACAAACACGAGCGCTCGTGTTTGTCACGTCCTTCTTCTTGTGTGTTGTCTGAGTTTGCGCAGTTCCCCTTTTGTGATGTTGCATCCCTAGAGGTAGTCGATTATCACGCGTAAGTCGGGGTCGGCACGCTGCTGGGCTGTTCGATCGCTCTCCGTCCCGATTCCGAAGAACGCGCTGTCTTCATCAGAATCTTGTGCTGGTGGATCGACGGGGGCGCGGGACAGGCCGTCAGCGTCGGAGTGTTTCCTGCCGGATTGATAGACGACTGTAACGTCGAACTCCTTCAGTCGCAAGCTCCACCGCCCAAGACGGCCAGAGGGGTGCTTCAAATTGGCGAGCCAACACAGCGCGTGGTGGTCTGTCACAACCTTGAATGGTCTTCCATACACGTACGGGCGAAATTTTGAAATCACCCATTTAACTGCCAGGCACTCTTTTTCAGAGGCACTGTAGTTTTTCACCTCCCCTCCTTCGACAGACCACGGCTGGCATAGGCGATTACTTTTTCGCACCCGCTTTGTTTTTGGACGAGGACGGCACCCAAGCCAGTATGACTGGGGTCCGTGTGTATTTCCGTTGCGGCGTTTTCGTCGAAATGAGGAAGCACGGGTGAGCTTTGCAGGCGTTTTTGCAGCTCGCAGAATGCTTTTTCGTGGTCTTTTTCCAAGCTGAAAGGGGTGCTATCTTTCGTCAAGCGGGTGAGCGGCTCTGCAATGCGTGCGAAGTTGGCGACGAAGCGCCGGGAGTATGCGCACAGTCCGAGAAATCTTCGCACGCCCTTCTTGTATTTCGCCCTTGGGAAGTTCGCAACGGCTGAAGTTTTTGCTGGGTCAGGTAGGACTCCCGCGGCGTTGACGACGCGGCCCAAGCACTTGAGTTCCTCGTTCGCGAAACGGCACTTTTCAGGCTTCAGAGTTAACCCCGAAGTGCGAATACCCTCGAGTACAGACTCCAACCTTGCAAGGTATTCGTCGAAAGTCCAGGCGAATACGACAACGTCGTCGAGGTATACGAGGCAAGTGTGCCACTTCAGCCCAGCTAGCAAAGTGTCCATTACTCTTTGAAACGTTGCTGTGCCGTGCGCAGCCCGAAAGGCATCACCGTGAACTCGTATAGGCCATCCGGGGTTATAAATGCAGTCTTCTCTCGGCCTGTCTCGTCCACTTCAATTTGCCAGTAGCCGGTCTTCAGATCCATCGATGAGAAGTACTTCGCATGGCAGTCGTGGCAGGGGGTACACGTCCTTTTTGGTGATTTTGCTCAGTAGCCGGTAGTCAACGCAGAACCTTAAAATGCCGTCTTTTTTCTGCACGAGTACGACCGGCGCAGCCCAGGGACTTTTCGATGGCGGTATTATGTCGTCGCTGAGCACGTCGTCGACTTGACTCCGGATGGCTTCCCGCTCGTGTGAAGAGGCGTGGTACGCTGACTGTCGGGTAGGTCGGGCTCTATCTTCGATTATATTTCGGTGCTTCGCTAGGGGTATCTGACGTAATTTTGAGTTGGCCGAAAAATACTCGCTGTAGCGACGGAGCAAATCCAGTAATCTGTCCCGATTTTCTTGCGGCAGCGCCGGCTTCACGTCGAAAGGTGGCGGCGGCTTGGAAGCATCTCCGAGTGCGCATTCAAAGTTAGCGACCGCGATGACTTGACTTGCTTCTTGTGTTTCTTCGAGGAACGCTATTGCAGCGCCCTTGTTTAGATACTAGTACTCCACTTTGTAATTGGTCACCAAAACATGGGATTTGCATTGCTTAAAGCGCGCAATGCCTCTTGCGACGGAGACACCGCCGTTGAGAAGCAACCTTTGGTCACCCTCTACGATAGAGCCGATGTCAGGAGCAGCATCCTCACAGTGGACGGCGATCATCAAGCTTGCGCGGGGTGGCAGGGTGACGTGATCGTCGGTGATCCTTACAGCAGCACGGTGATCGGGGTTCAGTGGCGGCGTCGTGGAGTGATCAGAGGAAAAAGTCATTGACTTGGTCTTCAGATGAAGTATTGCACCGTTGTCCGTCAAAGTGTCCAGTCGGAGTATTACGTCGCGGTAGCAGTTAGGTAAACTTGCGAACGCAGCAGGGTAGGTGATGCCGTCTATGGTGACGCGGGATGTGCACGTTCCACTTGGCGTTACGAGATGGCCTCCTGCTCTGCGTATATGCGGACCGTCCCATCTTGACGTAACTATCTTCAGCTTAGACGCGAATGACCCGCTCATCACTGAGTAGTCGGCTCCCGTGTCGATGAGGGCGACTACTTCAAAGACCGCGATGGACAACTGGACGTCGGACGCTGCCTTCCTCGAGTTCTGGGTGCGTTGGGACGTCGCATCTCGGCTTGTGCGTGTTGACGGTCGGTACTGTGCGTCGTTGTTGTCGTCGTCTCAGCGGCAGGTTCGGTCATGTCAAGTACGCATCGCGCCGTGTGGTTGTGGTCGTGTTCAGGAGTCACGTCAGGGTTAGGTCGGGTCGTCGGGATGAGGGCATGTGGTAAGTCACTGTCTTCGGCGAATCGTTGCGTCGTTGGAGGGTTTTCGTTTTTACGCTGTTGCGGAACTTGACCCCCATATGTTGCCGCCTTTAGTTTCCCCCACATGGGCTGGGGGACCTTCCACGTGCGAAGGCAGCACTGCTACGGCGGTCCGGCGAGTGGCACGGGGGTAGGGCGATGGCGAACAGACGAAACGGGCTGGTCAACGGCTGGTGTTGGACAGGTATTCTTCAATGCAAGATGGGCGCTGGCCGGGTTGGGGGTGTGGTGCGTCGACGGAGAAACGACGACGGAGTCCGAGTCTCGTATGGGCAGCGACGGTAGATGTGGTCGGCCTTTCCGCAGTGGTAGCACAGAGGACGATTATCCGGTGTTCGCCATACGTCAGTCTTCCTCGGCGTCTGGGTTTGTACTACAGGGGGTCGGGCGGGCGACAGTGGGCGGCAGTAGGGCGGGCCCTCTTGACGACGTGTTAGATCGTGGCGGGGTCGACGAACAGACGCGAAGTAGGTCATCGCTTGTGGTTCTCGGCGTGTTTCCGACGGCGTACAAGTTTCCAGTGCGTTTTGGATTTATGGGATTACGTCGGTCAGTGAAGCCACTTGAGGTGGCGGCGTCATTGAAAAAAGCTTCCGAAGCTCCTCCCTGACCACTGCTCGGATGGTCTCGCGCAATGTATCGGAGCTTCCAGTTGCGGTAGCGAGAAAAGCGCGTTGAAAAGGCGGTCGTGCTGCCTAGTTCGAATTTCTAGCGTCTTCTCCATCGCGGAAGCTCCTCACACGAATTCGGCCACCGTTTTAGGGGGGAGGGTTGCGGACAAGGCAAGCAAAGAGTTCTTGCTTTACTCCTCGCCTCAGAAACCTTAATTTCTTCTCTTCCGTCATTTCAGGGCCCACAAGCTCCTCCCTGACCACTGCTCGGATGGTCTCGCGCAATGTATCGGAGCTTCCAGTTGCGGCAGCGAGAACAGCACGTTGAAAAGGCGGTCGTGCTGCCTAGTTCGAATTTCTAGCATCTTCTCCATCGCGGCAGCTCCTCACACGAATTCGGCCACCGTTTTAGGGGGGACGGTTGCGGATAAGGCAAGAAAATAGTTCTTGCTTTACTCGCCGCATCAGAAACCTTAATTTCTTCTCCTCCGTCATTTCTGGGTCCACAGGGCGAAAAAGTCGTTTCATCTCGAGGAAGATTACGACCCCTTCGTTGGGGTGCTGCGTTCGAGTTTGAAGCAGGAGAGCTGTGCCTTTTTTTTGACCACAGTAGTAAAGGTATTAGTGAACTCGCTTTTGAACTCAGCCCAGTTTGTCAAGAGCTCTTGTGGTTCTCGAACCGAGTGCGATCCGAATCTTCCAAGTAAAAGAAAACAATCCGGAACGTTTCTGCGTCGTCCCACCTGTTGAATTTCCGGACGCGCTCCAGTTTCTCCAACAAATATTCTGGGTGTCCTGCGGGGCTCGTCGGAATGATGGGGGTTCCCGTGGCTGCTGCAGAACGACGGGAGGATTGGCTTGGTTAACCATGGTGCTGGTTGCGACGTCTTTCTTCTTCGCTTTCTCCGGTAGTAGACCGAACTCGGGTGGTAAATCTTGCAGGTGGAGGCCTGCTCTTGCTGGACTGGCTTGGGGGCTTCCAGAGGTTGTAGTGGGCATGAAGGGTGCGTACCTAGCACCTCCACCAGATGTCACGAAGCCAAAGACGACACAGTTGTTTGGGAAAAGAAACAAGTTTGTTGGAGCGAACTTGTGCTCCCCTTACAACTGAAAAGAATACAGAGGCGGCGAAGCAGCGGTCAACAAAGTGACGTACATCGGCGAGCGTCGCATAATCGAATACGCTAGCGTCTGCTCCGCGCTTTTTATCTTCCGGCGCGCGTGGTTCTCGAACCGTCGATTTGCATCGAGAACATTGTAGATCCAAGAAGATTATTCCGGGCTGTTCACGTGATATCGGAATGCTCTCCCTATCAGAACAGATAACACATAGGGCACAGAAATAAAGAATGGAACACGAGCTTCCCTTGGCACAGAGATAACACAGACCGGCGCAGCCAGACGGTAAAAGCAAAACACAAATAAACAAGCCCAATGAATGGTTCGCGGCTATATCTTTTGTGCGTTGTCGCCCATAGGAGCCCAAAATAGACGCCGTGCCTAGTAAATTCCCGGCTATTGCCAGGCAAAGTTTCATACACAATGTCATTGCTCCACGCTGTAAAACATGGTAAAATCTGAAAAAGAATTGCAGTAAGTCGATTAACCCACAATGAAGAGGCCTGAAATGCACCCACGCAGCTGCATGGCTAATTGTGATTCACGCAACGCCTAGTTTATGTTCACGAATATTACGTTTTTTTTAAGCTTAGGATCTCAATATCCCAATTCACGTACGGCATGTAGGTTTTTATAAAATGTATTACTTCCTCATTAAGATAATATTCAATGACAGCGCTACTGAAGGAAAATTTATTAGAAACTTAGCAGGCATATCACTAAACTGCGAAAATGTATCTAAATAGTAAAGCTATGCTGCTCATAATTATTCTAAGAAGTGAACAAATATTTTGCGCATTTCTACCGAAACTTTCACATAAACGCTTAACTGTCAGTGTTTTTCAAGGCCCTCTTATCAAAAGGAGTTCCACGTTGTTTATATTGCCGCAAACCTCTCATTGAGTTTGTTTGTTGATGTTTTGTTTTTGACGCCCGGCTACGCTGGTCTTTGTTATCCGTGAGCCAAGTGAAGCGCTTGTTTCATTCTTTATTTTTATGCCACCCGTGTTATCTGTTTTGATAAGGAGAGCGTTTCAAACTAACGTCAAGAGGTTAGAATAATCTTCTTTCACCTACAGTGTTCTGGATGCAACTGGACAGTTCGAGAAACACTCGCGCCGAAAGATAAATTCCCGCTGAGCGGATGCCGCGGTATTAAAATCGCCGATGCTCGCCTGTGCACGTCACTTGGTTGACTGCTGCTTCGCCGCCTGGGTATTCCTTGAATTGTTCGGGGAGCACAAGTTCGCTCCAATAAACTTGTTTTCGTCGAAGACAACTGGGTTGTCTGTCGCTTCGTGACATCTGGTTGAGGTGCGGCTACATGAACCGTAAACCCTCTTCAGGTCATCAGTCAAGTCACCTGGTGCCAGCCGCCGCGAGCAAAACCTAAAGCCGGGGTTTCGCGCACTGCCGGATAAATTAAAGGCCGATGAACCATGCAGCGAGCACTCCTGTAGTTATGCAACAACATGGAGAGCCACCATCATTTCACAGGTCACCTACCGAAGATCCAGAGGAATGGCTGGAGCATCTCGAAAGGCTCCGTATGTTTAAACTTTGGGATGGTGACAAAACACTCAGGCAAGAGTTTTTGTACCCTGAATACTCCGCAAAAATTTGGTTCGACAATCACTAAGGTACGATGACGTCCTGGTATTTATTCAAGACCGAGTTTTAAAACTTTCACGATTCTGGTACGCAAGAAACGTGCCGAGCAGCTGCTGCAGGCATGCACGCAGCATCCCAATGAAAGCGTGCTCATGTTCGTTGAAGAGGTGAAGCGACTCTTTCGCCATGCGGACCCACAAATGAGCGAAGAAAAGAAACTAAGGTTTCTCATGCGAAGGGTTAAGCAAATAATATACTCCTCGCATGAGTTGTCCGCAAAGCACCGAAGAAGGTGGCCGTATTCGCGTCTGAGGCACCCACCGTGCAGAAGACGCCCGAAATACGAACAAGGCAGTACGACCACCCAATCAATGCGCTGGTTTCCGAGACGACCGGTGCCGGGGCTATTAGGTCTACCACACTACGCTAGACCATCCGTGCAGTGCTGAAGGAGAAGCTGCGGAAACTTTTCCCGACGACGTCACAACCTGAAGTCGCTTCCCTGCCTGACGTGATCCGGGAACAAGTTCAGCACGCTTTGGGAACTTCTAATAAATCCGACGCCCCCCGAAGCCACAGGCGATGACCTAATCTGCCGCTGTTCGTCGACCCCGCCCTGCTCCAACCCGTCGACAAGACGTTCCACCGTACCGCCGTTCACTCTCGCCGCCGTCCCCCCTGTCGCCGCCGTCCACGGTACCGCCATCCAGATCCTGTAACCAGACGCTGAGCAAGTCCGAGGTTTGGCGAACCGCCGATAATCGTCCGCTGTTCTACCACTGCTGAGAGGCCGATCACATCTATCGTCACTGATCATACAAGATACTCGGACTGCGTAGTCTCTCCATCGACGCACCTCGCCCTCTCCCTGGCCAACGACCACGTGAGATCGACGACTACCTATATCAAACCAGCCGTGGCCCAGCCCGTTTCAACAGTCCGCCATTGCCGTACCCATACCAATAGGCGAGCCGCCGTAGCAATGCTAACTAAAGGTAAAGTTGCACCACGGTAAAGTTGCACCACGGCGGCAAAATGAAAATCGTCCAACGACGCAACGACTCACCGAAGACCATACTCATGACACCCTCAGCCCGTCTACCCGATATATCCCGGACGTGACTCCCGCACACGACGACAATGACATGGCGCGATGCGTACCCGACATGACCAATGATGATGATAGTCGGTATTTAATGCCGCAAGCCCAATGAGGGCAAAGAGCGCCAGAGAAGTTAATGGTTGAAGAGAAGTGATTACCACAAAAAGGTATGTATAAAAACATACCTGTAAACCGGACATAGTAAAATCAATTAAAGATAATGGTGATGGCTGGTATATAGGGACCAGTTTTGATTACACGTTATACGAAATGATGTTTAGGAACTTTATACCTGTCAAATACTTAAAAACGCCTTTGATAGGAACCATGGCATCGTCACCCAAAAACAATGATGGGTGGAGCGGAACGTGTTGTCTGTAGAGTTGGGGAAAGTGTTTGTGTCATGTTGTGTCAAAGGCCTTGCATTGTATGAGTATGTGGACCACGGATAGGGCCTCTCCGCACCTACTGCACAGGGGTCTTGAAGATCCCATGAGCAGGTTCGAGTGAGGTGCATGTGTGTGCCCTATCCGTAGCCTAGCCAAAGTGACTTCTGTGTATCTGTGGCATGTTTCGGTGGTGTATGGTCACAAGTGTGATTTAATTACGTGCAATTTGTTGTCTATCTGTTCACTCCAGTCTGCTTGCCATGATTTACGAAGTTGTTTATTCTGTGGCTTCATGTCAGTGTATCGTACTGTTGTTATATCAACTGTGCCTTGTACTGCAGCACCGGCAGTCATTTCATCAGCAACCTCATTTCCGACGATCCCACAGTGGCCTGGAAGCAAGCATATAGTTATATCAAGATCTGCGTTACATGCGGATAGAATAGCTTTAAAAATAACATTAACTACATAGTTTTTAGACCGTTTGTTAGTGGACAGCGCACAGACAACGCTGAGGGAGTTCGTGTGCAAGATGAACTTTCCAAGTTTGTGTTGGACAATGTTATCTAAAACCACTAAGATGCCGTATGCTTCAGCCGTAAAAATGCTGTTCTGAACATTCATCGTTTGACAGACACGAAAGTTTTGTCAGTGCGCAGCAAGACACAGCGGTAGCAGTCTTCGACGCATCACTATAAAATTCTGCACACCGGTATCTATTCTGTAAGAACAAAAAATGCTGCAGCATCGCAATTCTTGGTGCCCTGCTCTTATCAAGCTGTGAAAAAGTCAGGTCACAGAACACAGGGCGCACATTTAACGGTTTTATAAAATAAGTGATGGGTGTCTTGTGAATGTCTAAAAACGGCACCTTGAGCTCAGAGGCTTCCTCCCTTACCCTACGGGAAAAAGGCGGAGAGATGGAAGGACGATATAAAAACAGTTGTGAGGATGTAATATGAATGGTGGAATTAATACGGTGGTTAGTCCATGCCATGATTTTCAAAGCATACAAGTCCATGTAAATCCTCTGGTGATGTAGGGACCATTTATCACACTCGGCGTAGAGGCTTCTGGACTGGGCTAGTGCGAAAAGCGCCACATTCAAGGCGAAGCCCCAGATGCAGAACTGGGTCGAGCATTTTTAGTGCTGTTTTTGTTGCAGGTGCATAAACGACACTTCCATAGTCCAATCGAGACCCCACTAGGCTAGTAAAAATACGTAAGAGGAGTCGCTTGTCCGTTCCAGGGGATCGGTGTCACAAGATTTTAGGAGTGTTGATAGCCTGTAGACATTTATGTTTCAGTTGTTCGATGTGAGGGACGAACGTAAGTTTTTCAGCCAACACCACACCTAAAAACCTGTGTTGCTTCCTCACAGGAACCGAAACGCAATTAAAGGTAATGTCTGGGTCGGTATGGATCCCACGCTTCCTGGAGAATACAACACAAGTGCTTTTTTCTGGGTTAAGTATAAAACCGTTCTTGTCTCCCCAGCTGGCAAGTTTTTCGACACCGAGCTAAAATTGACGCTCACACATGGACATATTGCACAATTTAAAAGATACCTGGACGTCGTATATATACGTTGAATAAGAAATTATAGGTGGCAATGCGTTCCCAAGGGAGTTCATTTTTACTGTGAACAGAGTGCAGCTTAGAACTCCACCTTGCGGAACACCGTTTTCTTGCATATCAACCATTGAGAGTGCATAATCAACTCTCACACGAAATATTCTTTCGCACAAATACGTAGCAAGAGTGTTATTCATGTTGCCTGATACACCAAATGACTTCAGGTCACTGAGGATCCCGTCGCGCCAGGCGGTGACATAGGCCTTCTCAAGGTAAAAAACACTGTTGCAAAACTGTTTATGAATAAAAGCATCGTTTATATAAGAGTCGAGCACCACAAATTGATCGTTAGTGAATCGCCTTGCGTAAAGCCTGCCTGGCAGCTCGCGAGAAGACCCTTGTACTCAAGAAACTACACGAGCCTCTTGTTTATCATCTTCTCGAGGAGCTTGCACAAGCAGCTTATCAAAGCATTGGCCGTTAACTGGCGGGAAAGGAACGGTCCTTCCCTTCCTTCAGAAAAGCCACTACTATGGCTTCCCTCCAAGAACGTGGAATGTGCCCCGAAAGCCATATTTTATTGTATTGATGTAGAAGTGTTTCAAGGGTGTCGGAGTGTAGGTGTTGTATCATGGTGTATGTTATCTTATCTGCACCTGGAGCTGAAGGTTTAAACGTGGACAGGGCAATCTTCACCTCATGAATTGAAAAAGGAGGATTGTAGGAAGTGTGCGACTTGTTAGCACGCAGGGACTTCTTTTCTGCAAATGTTTTGTGTTTTATGAAAATATTTGTGTAGTGTACTCAAGTTGACACGTGTTCGAAGTGTTGCGCAAGTGTGTTAGCCTGGTCTTCATGTGTGTTCCCTGTTGTGCTAACCAGGAGCAGGTGGTGTGTCTGTTGTTCTTTGAACTTACGTATATGTGCCGACGAAGGATACCTTACGCCTTGT
Organism: Haemaphysalis longicornis; assembly: GCA_013339765.2. Classification (NCBI taxonomy): domain Eukaryota; kingdom Metazoa; phylum Arthropoda; class Arachnida; order Ixodida; family Ixodidae; genus Haemaphysalis; species Haemaphysalis longicornis. Next base: position 116,868,347 of record CM023452.1, on the reverse strand, counting down.
TGTGAGCCTCTCGCGCCCACCTACAGTCCTCATTCCACCATGGCCTACTCTGTTGGCGCGGGGCGCCAGAAGCGTGGGGAATGGACTTCTTGGCATAGTGTAGGATGTGCGCCGTGAGGCGCTCGGAAGCTTCTTCAACGTGTAGGTGTCCTATGGATGTGTGGTGTAGTTTGGATGTCTCTGTAAGTGTATTCCAGTTAGCTCTTGGTTCATTGAACCTGTTTTGGGAAGAAGGACGGTATGGGCCTTTACCTATATATGTTAGGGAGGTGGGGAAGTGGTCACTGCTATAGGCGTCAGTGCCCACACCCTAATCGAGAAGAGGAAAGACAACTGCAAAGCCAATAGCCAAGTCAAGATATGAGTGTGTGTTGTGTCCTATATTAACCTATGTTAGCTAATTTTTATTGAAGAGGCATGCTGTTGAAGATGTAAGGAATTTCTCTATCAGGCGACCTCGGGCATCCGTGCGAGAAGAGCCCCAAGGAGAATTGTGCGCATTCAGGTCACCTGTGAGGGCAAATGGTTCGGGAAGCTAGTCAACCAGCGCCCCGAACTAAGATCTCGAAAGTGCAAAGTCAGGACGAATGTAAATGGAGCATACAGTTATCAACCTATTAAAATTATTGTGCGTATTGCTACAGCCTCAAGGACAGTATTCAGGGTGATAGGGTGGCATGCTAGGGATTTCCGGGCTAATATGGCCACACCGCCAGAAGAGTCTGCACAGCCATCCCTGTCCTTTCTGAACACCATGTTACTATTCAAGAAATATGTGTGATTGGAATTCAAATGTGTTTCCTGTACACACATTACACTGGGCTTATTAGCATGCAGGATCTCGTAAACATCGTCAAGATTATTAAGAAGGTCTCTGCAGTTACTGAACAATATTTTCTCTTCCCATTATGATGTGCTAGAGCTGCTGGAGTGTCAGTATTTACGTGTAGGTCTTTTGGGGCTTGCACTCTTGGGAGGGTTTTTAACCTTTTCTGGAGGTTTTCATGGAGGGACTCGCTCCTTCCGCTGTGAAACACACAGCAAAGGTCCCACATCGATGTCATTGTCAGATTTGGAAGGTGTACCCAGCGGACCGGACACCCAGGAATTGGCACAATTTCCAGTGCCCTTCCTTGGAGCCGCGACCGCCGAGGGCACCAGGAGCGCCCCGGGTGGCACAGGCGGTGCGGCGGGGGTTAGAACTACTGCGGTTTTCTCTGTCTCAATCTCCTCCATGCCCTCGCGTGTGTTTTGGGCCGGTGGAGAGGAAACAGTGGATGCAGCAGCATCCCCAATTGAGTGAGTGAGTGAGAAACATTTTATATGGACGTCGTTGCCACCACAGCCACTGCTGACTGAGCAGGCGGTCTGGTGGCGGGTTAGGCTGCCTGAGACAACCCGGGGGGGATGACCAGGGACTTAGTCTGATTCGCGGTACTGGTCCCCTACCGACACCATACGCCGCTCCGCCGCCCGGCGAGCTCCGTCGGTGTACCTCAGGGGGAAAGAGGCGAACCTCTTTCGCGCCTCTGGGAAGGTAAGGCTCTCTGGGGCTTTAACGTTGATGATCTCCTTCTCCTGTTTGAACTTCTCGCATGTTCTAGAGTAGGCCCCGTGGGTTACCTACAGTTAGCGCAGATGAGGGTTTGCGATGGGCAGTTGTCAGACGGATGGTCGTGCTGGGTACACGTTGCACACGCAAGTCGGCCACGGCAGGAGTTCGTAATATGCCGAAACGTCTGACACTTAAAGGAGCACCGCGGGTTAGGGATGTATGGAGAAACTGAGCATCAAATGTATCCTGCGTGTATGAATTCTGGAAATGTTGACCGGTCAAAGGTTAAGATCAGGTGTTTGGTAGGAGTTTCTTTGCCTTCTCTTCGTATCGTTATGCACCTGACTGCGGTTACGCCCTAACTTTTCAGGACCTCCAGCAGATCAGTTTTGGTTTCAATCATGAGGTCAGGTTCTGAGATCACGCCCTGTGAGCTGTTAAGGCTTTGGTGGGGCGTGACCATGATGTCAAGATGTGCGATGCGTGTCTGGCTTAGTAGATTTGTTGCCTGCTGCTGGGTATTGACTTCAACCAACAGTTCTCAGGTTCTTTGTTTTTTTGCTGATTCTCCTATTATACCTTCTATGAACTTTGTGACCAAGAACACGGACAAAGATGCCACAGGCGTTTCTGTTTCAACAGATTCAATCATCAGGAAGCGGGGATAGTTGGCTGGCTTTGGGATTGAGATTGTTGGTAAGGACGGAAATGATACCTTGGTGCCACCCCTTTTCAGGGACCGATCATGCTGGGGGGGGGGGGTTGAAAATACCATTAGGCGTAGTATAAAAGCACGGCGACAGGGGTACGTTTTTCGTCAACTTTTTTCGTTTTTCCTCAATACCACGGTTGGTTACAACATGAGTATGGGGGCTGAGGGTCCGCGGTTTCGCCAATATCGTCACCAAGATTATTCAAGGCGCTCCGTGCGGAGACCCGACATGCCCATGCCTGCCTCTACGAAGACGACGATACCTTCGAGGATTAATGCCCGACCGGCAACACGCACAAGCCGAGATTGGACGCCCCGACACAGCCAAATCTCATGAAAAGCTGCGTATGACATCCAGTTTCTGTCACGGCTTTGATGTATTCGCCCTCATAGACGCGGGAGCCGACTACTCACTAATGCGTGGATCATTTGCGTCTAAGCTGAAGAGAGTTACGACCAGATGGGATGCTCTGCACATACGCACAGCAGGAGGCCATCTTATAACGCAAAGTGGAACATGTACATCGCGCGTCACAATAGACGGAACCACGTACTCTGCTGCGTTAGTAATTTTGCCTAACTTCTCATTCGACGTAAATCTTGGAATGGACTTTTCGACAAACAACGGGGCAATAATTTATCTGCAGACAAGGTCGATAAGTTGGTTTTTCCTCCGATCACCCTATGACGCCGGAACCGAGCCCACACACCGTGATGCTGAAAGGATCGCCGACGATCCCGTCACCCTGCCACCCCGAGCAAGCATTATGATATCCAGGTTTTCTTAGTCGGGTGCGCTACTAGAAGGTGTGGAGAGTCGACTAAAGCGAGCAAACAACCCCCACGGAATCCACCCGGCACAGGTGACGAAGGGGGTGGCCGTCTTATGTGCGGCTTTCGCCGACCAGAGCGTAAGAATGAGTCAGAGCCTTCAACGAACAATAAAAGAAAGACTTATATTTGGACAGGCAAAACACTTACAAGCACGAGGACATATAAGGTAACCGAGAGGCAACTTAGAAGGATTACGAATGCGAGAAACAGTTCAAAATTACGCAACATAATACAATTCAAATGTTAACCAATAGATATTATGAAATAAAGCACTTAACTAAAAGGAAAACGAACAGTTCGATGCATATGAGAGACAGAGTCGCACAATATTCACCGACCGGGCCGGTCGATGCACCGCTGTCGGAGGTGATACGGCTACCTGTGAAGGTTGGCTTCGTCGTAGGCCAGGCCGTCCGAGACGATCACGGTGATTCCAGGCCCGGGAGTACGCTGGAGTCCTCCAGGGCACGGGTCGCCGATGGTCTGATGCACAATTTGGCAGCCGTTGTCACATCACGACGTCCAAACGTAGCTGATTATCTTTGTCACGGATTCCCTTTTTATAACTGCGCCGGCGCGGAGAGAGAGGGCCCAACGCGCCCGCCACTGTCGAGCGAACAACTTCCCTGTTTCTCCCTTCTGGACTCATCGGCGCTCCTTAGCACTGGCAAAGCTGCACTCCCCCCTCGAAAGAACTCGAAGCTTAGGTGAAAGCTGAGCGGCGGAGCGTTTATTTTGGTATTTTCTTGCCGGTGAGCCGGCGAGTGGTCGCGTTACTGCCGCTGCCTTCGAGAGAGTTCCAGTGTTTTCTCGGGGCGAAATGAACCGAACTGAATGAATCGAACGAAAATAACAAGAATTAGGCGCTGTATAAAAAATAAAAAATTTATACGGTACTTTTAGGCGTCGTGCGCTCCAATTTATGACATATGACCATGGTCTTCTGTTAGGGTGCTTTTCCTGACGTGGACGATATGGTAGAGAGTGACAAAAATTTGTTTCTAGACCGCGTTGTGTCTGTCGCAAGAGGCATTGCGCGTTTTCGCCAATGCATATCCCACGTTTTGGTCACTAATTTCGGCGAGGAGTACCAGCATTTAAACAAGTACGCCGAGTGTGTCTCCCACACTCCCGTTGACCCACCACCTCAAGACTCCAATGAAGACAGCGTGTTCTTCGGAGTCGTGACGGAGAGCGACCTAGTCGCCCAGCGGCGTGGTGACCCTGAGTTTCGCTTCATGATCGACTTCCTGGGACGACGCAGTTTCGACGTGCCTAGGGCCTTCAAACGCAACTTACCAGCATTCCGCCTCAAAAACTCCGTCCTCGAGAAGAAAAATTTCAAACCCTGAACGAAAACAAGTTATGTTTTTGTAATCCCAGAAGACCGTCGAGACGATATTTTGGAAGCGTGCAACTATTGGAAAAATCAAGTCGCAGTACTACTGGCCCCGCTTTTCAACCGATGTGTCCCACTACGTCCGGAGCTGCCGTGACTTGCAGCGACGGAAAATGCCGCGGAGAAGATCTACCAGACTTCTGCAGCCGATTGCCGTCCCACAAAGGCCCTTCCAACAGATTGAAATGGACCTTTTGGGCCCAACCCTACTTCACGATCTGAGAACAAGTGGACTGTCGTAACGGCAGACTACCCTACGCACAGACCGCCACTCTCTGAGGGGTACTGACCAAAAGGTAGTTTAGTTATTCATAAACTAAGTTGTGCTGCGACACGGCGCCCTTGAAATCCTAATGACGGGCCGCGGAACGGCCTCTACTGCGGAGCTGATGTAAGGAATATTACACTAAAGCAACATATCTCACCGAAAAACGACGGCGTACCACCCCCAAATGAAAGGACTAACGGAACGTTTGAACAAGACAATTGCGGATATGCTTAGTATGTGCGTCGGCGTTGAACATAAAAGCCTGGACGAAATGGCGTACAACACGGCTACTCAAAAAACTACGCGGATGACACCGTTTGACTTTGCGTACGAAAGACGGCCAACTACGATGCTTGACGCCATGCGTCCGCACGTACAGGATGACGACCTCAATACCGACGTCCAGGAATACCTACAGTGTACAGTGTACCTACAGAGGCAGGCCAGCTCGCTCTAGTTCATACAACAAAGCAGGAGCTAGTGGATGCCTGACGCTACAATCTCCGACTCCGAGACGCCGAGTACCACCCAGGGGATCTTGTGTGGGTTGGGACTCCCATCGGATGACGCGGACTCAGTGAGAAACTTCTGCGACGGTATTTTGAGCCCTACCAGATTCTACGACGTGTTGGCCAACTTACCTACGAGGTGATCCCCGACGGTGATATCGGAACATCACGACGACGCATGTGACCCGAAGTCGCCAGCGTGGTTCGCATAAAACCTTATCACGCAAGATGACTGGATTTTTTGTTTGTTCAGACTGCAATTTTATTTTAGCATCGGGTCGATGCACTCTTAGAGTAAAGTAATGCATTGTGTTTGTTTTTTTATGTTTCGTTTTTACTACCCAGCTGCGCCGGTCGGTGTTATCTGTGTGCGGAACAAGCCCCTAGCTTGTTCCGTTTTTCATTTTGATGCCCCTAGTGTTATATGTTTTGATAGAGAGAGCGTTTCAATCTAATGTCAACAGTCTAGTAGAATCTTTGATTTACAGTGTTCTGGATTTAATTCGACGGTTAGAGAAACACTCGCGCCGAAAGAGAAACGCCCGCAGCGTGGGTGCCACGGAATTCACTCGCCGACACTTTCCTTGGCATGTTACTGGGTAAACTGTTGTTTTGCCACGTGTGTATCTGTTGAATTAGTAGGGGAGCGCAAGCTCGCTCTAATAAAGTTGTTTTCTTGAAGACAACTGCGTCGTCTTTGGCTTCGTGACGATATTATATCAATTGCACAACAGCTAAATGAAGCTAACCACTCCAGGCTGTTCCCTAATTTCAGATCACGCGGCATCGGTTTTGTTTGCCACTCTATCCAGCATTTACTTGTACGTACATACCACCAATACCAGAATTAAGAGCCCTGTTTTGCAGGTTTATTGTTGCGCGGTAGGCTATTTATGCATTAGTGGTGCACCACTGTTTCCTCGCAACCTCTCTTTTGATGAACGCGTGAGACGGATAAGATGCCCTGGAAAATATCAGATTACTTACGCAAGGGCGGCGCCAGGCTTGCCTTTTGTGGCAGCTGTGGCTTGCACAAGGCAACTCTTTGTTTTCAAGTTTGCTTTCGAACAGTTTTCGTATCCCGGATGTCAACGACTCTTTATGGTCAACCCATTAGTTGACCCAGAAGCGCGGAATCCACGGTGTGAATAGCCGCTGAAACCATATCATTACGTCGCATGCAATTATAAAAACAAAACAAAAGGAGGCAGTACCGGGATGTGAGCCTAGGAATGCACTGTTTAACATCTGCGCCACGAAAAGTCCAGCTTTCAAGGTACACTTATCCCTTAGTATAACGACAAACTCAGCGAGTTGCTTCCGGTTCATTGAAAAAACTGCGCAGAAGCACACCTAACACAAGAATAAACGTACGACACTGCACGGACTATCACTACGCATTATAGAAATGGAACATACTTTACATACGGAGCATGGAAAATAGCAAGAAACGATTAACCCGCAACCCACGCGCGCAAAAACCACAAACATGTACACTCAACCCTGCCTCCCCTGATCATCACAGCGTTCCCGACCCGACCACGACGCGGCAAGATTGCTTTCTCTGTCAATGAGTGCAACCGACGGCTGGCACACGCAAGTGTCATCACCCAGAACTCCCATTTGGAAAGCTTGCACTATCTCACAAATATGCACATCTGTGTAAAGGTACACGTATGTTGTGTCTCTAAACTTCGGATATCAGTCCTTGCACGTGCGACCAGCATAGCCAATTTTTAATACGGTCGATTATTAACCGCAGACATGGTTGTTTCAACCTTACGTTCAAAAACCTGCGGCTTTGTCCCACGTAGGATCTCCCGCATGAGAGGGGTATAATATACACCTCCTCCGTAACACATTCGACCAGCTTCTTCCTGTTCTAAACCCGACACTCGCCATTCCGCTCGCCGTCACTCCAAGGATGAAGCCGCTTTGCCCACCATCAGATACATTTGTTTGGCAATAAAGGCGGCCAGTAAGACTACTCGGGCACCGAAACACATAGCCACATGCTTAATTCATGCGACAGTTTATGGACGCACGGGAGACCAACCGGCCTACCTTCCACCGCCGAAGCGAGCTCCGTGCCTTCGTTACTACACAGGACCTACTGAAGCTTCTCACATGCCCGCGATATCTTGCGCTCCGGCGATCCAGGCTTTCTTAAGCTAACCATCGAGCCCCCTAAACGTTCACCTACCATGCGCTAGCGTGATTTCCATAGTTCGGACTGGATGGACGACATGGTATTAGCGTTGCGCGCAGTCCATAAACAGTCGCTTGTACTAAAAAAAGGGGCTACAAGGTACCGGTCCGAGTGGTCTTCTCGGTCCCTGTTAATTCTCAATAAGATTTGTCCGATGGTAGACAAGTGGCTTCATCCGAGGAGATATGTCGGTGGGATTACGAGTTGGGGCCCGGGTTTCGAACAGGACGAAGCTTGTGGAATGTGTTACGGGGGTGGAGTATAGTCCTTTGTCACGCGGGAGGTACCACGGGGGGCAAAACGGCAGATGTCTATACGTAAGTTTCAAAGAACACGTCTGAAGTTTACAATGGACCGTTTTCAAATTTTGGCGGCCATCGTTGCACGTGTAGAGACGGTTATCCGAAGTTGAGAGACAGAAAATGCCTCTAGCGTAACAGAGATGTGGATACTCGTGAGCTAGTGGAAGCTTTCATATGGGTATTCGGGGCGATGAACATTGCATAAGCCAGCCGAAGGTGGCACTCAGGGATAGGGAGTGAAAATATCTTGCCGCGTCATGGTCGGCCACGCTGTGATGATCAGTGGACAGAGTGTGAATGCCCGTTCTTGTCTTTTGTTGCGTGACGGTTACAGGAAATCTGTTTTTGCTCTTTTCCACGGTCAATATATATTATCTGTTCTTTTCCCAGAAAATGCAATTGGTAGTCGGCGCCTGTGTCGTACGTTACTTCGTCTGTATGTGTATCTTTTCGCGCGGTTTTTTTACAATGGACACTTAGCCCTGCTTACGTGCACGGACTCAGAAAGCGTCAATGCATCGCTAAACAAAAATCATGGCGGTAGAATTAAAAATGTATGTGAATAAATTTAAAGTAATGAGGAATAAGCCCGCCGTAAGGGTATTCTTTAGCTTAGTAGTCGAAGCTCTGAAAGAAGCACAAGAACTGATTACCTCGCATCGGTGGTTATTGGTGACCCTAACCCTGAGAGGGAATTCTTGGGCATAATAGGCATTGGCTGTGTGAGCTCTCAGCAAGCACTCTCAAAAAATGAAACGAAGCTACCTCTCTCACCAAAAAGAAAAATACACAACCAGTGATTACTAGCGGTGATTAAATACCGGAGCTGAAGCTTGGAGACTTACTAAGCAACTAGGAAGCATACTTACACCCGCCCAACGCGCCATGAAACGAATATTAATAGAAGCAACAGTTAGGAACAGGAAACGAGCTCCCTGGACAAGGGAACAAAATCGAGTAGATGATATCATTGTTCATATGAAGAAAATAGTCGATTTGGGCTGGACATGTAGTGAGACGAACCGACAACCGGTGGAAAATTAGTTTAAGACTGAATACCAAAAGTTGGGTCTACCAGAAGGGCAAAGCCAATAAACTGATTAATGGATATAAATACGGATTTTCAGTACCCACCAGTGGAATTGAGTGCAGAGGATAGGAGCTGCTAGAAGTGATGAGAAGAGGTTTTCGCCCTGCAGTGGGCCTGAGTAGGATGTTTGTTTGCTGTTTTGATGATGATGATCATTAGAGAAAACTTTACTCCTCCTATTTTTGTCATGCTAGCCCTGCGAAGCTACCCCAAAAGATTTGGAGCCCCTCACAATGGCGTTCTTATGCTCTGTGGCATTGCCACACACCCACTCAACGGAACCTTGGCTACAGCCGATGACACCGGCCGTAGGAACCTCACTTTCGATTTGCCAATCAGAATTTTTTCGGCGTCAGTAGAGCCCACTAATTCCTGTACCCAGAATTACTGATATTGTATTGGAGAGTGACTATGCGGTGCCAGGTTATGCTTAAGGACAATGCACCTCTGAGCATGATGCATTTATTTTCGCACCACTTGAAAGAAAAAAGTTCTTCCACAAATTTTCGTTAAGTTGTCATGTTTGTGATGAGAGAGTAATTTATGGCCCAAGTTTTCCTGGGTAGTTTCCAGGAAACGCCAAGCTTTAACTATTTGCGGGGGGCCACAAGGGAGGGAGCAAGAAATGTATACTAGCGGGATTCGAAACAACGGAAACAAAGCAAACACAACAGTTGTGGCAGCGAAGCACCAGAAAATGCAGCATATCTTCCGTCCTTCTCTCCAGATGAGCAGACGTTCTAATTCGTGAAATATGGCTTTACGAGTTACTCCAGCGTGAAATGGGGCATCCATAACCGCTGTTCGTGAAGTTTTTTTTCTTCCAATTTTTCTAGGAGCCACGCTACAGCTGCCTTCTTCGGGTGCAGTTATGAAAACGATTTGAAGTGACACTGAGTGCACACTGCTTCCTCAATATAGCTATGGAAAAACTATCAGCGCGCGACCAAGTTTCGTACAGGGTGCGTGTTGCCTTCGTGTCAGAGTGTTATTTTGGGGATGGGTGAATGCTTAATTATTCCGCAACCTTGCATGTGCAATTACTATGGCATCATTAGATTATTTTTAAATTAATTTGCCAAGGCTAGGGCAGGATATGAATCCTACCTTCCCAAAGCAGTATGCAGCTATAGAACAGTAAAATAAAGATCCCCTTATACTGATCGGAAGGTCATTGAGAGAGAGGTGCTGCATATTTAATGGCTGTCGTAAATGACACAACCTGGGCGGTTCTTTCTGGTCTCCTGTCGATTCTTACCTATCTGAACTAGAATCGCTCCTTCCTTGCGATTTCCTTCTGGGTGAGGGAGCATTACGAGGTCCCTTTTGACCCAGCTACAATACGATTCCCCCATATTCCCACAAGTTATGGCCACCTTTTAAAAAAAGAAACCTGCGGCTTCTGCAGTCGGCGTCCGTGGGAATTGGGATTACCCTGAGAATCGGAAACGGGGCAGGGGTCTAGTGCCTGGTGCCAGGGGAATCTCTTGTCAGTGTAAAGCGATTGTGAGTTTTGTTTTCACTCTACAGCCTGACCACCGATTGTGTGTTTATACGTCCTGCACATATAATTGGAGAAGGGAGGTTTCACTGTCCACCGCAAGGATACTTGTATCGCTGTTGGGTCATCGAGAACTACCCATTTGAGTACCTCTCAAAATGAGAGGCATTGGTCGAAGCGCCAATTAAGGCAATTTTAGTTTCCCTAGGAATTGAGACGAATGAGGGGAACTGCTAATTTACAATTAATCAATCGTGTTTCTGCACTTACTTGGGATGAGACATTTCCGTCATGTCCTCGTTGGCAGCCGCTAAATGACACATGAGCTAACAGGAAATTGTTGTGCGACGAAAAAAAAGCTGCACAGAAAAAAGTCAGCATTACAGCAATTGTACGCTCCTTTGACCCAGATCATTTATCGCAAAGGTAAATAAATCCACCGAATTTTTACGTCCACGGGTGGACAGAAAAACATATTGCATGGCGTTCCCTAAAGTAACCCCCAAAAGTGAAACATTGCTTGTGTTTTTTGCGAGCACGGAAATTGACGTTTCAAGGATTGGCATTTTTGCAAGTAATACTACAAAGCTGAAAACACCCCTCTAGAGAAAATTAGTTTTCAAATACCGTTACTAATGATGCGCCAAAGTTCAGTGCGAAAGACAGAGCAATTCAGCTGACGTCAATACATTTATGACGTCATGACGTAGAAAAACGTCAACAAAATAAACTCTTACAGCCTGAAAAAAGTTGACCCCACCTCCCCGAAGGGAATCGTGAGGAAATGCGAATGCATTTCTTTTGCACGAGAGTGCGCGGAATTTATAATTAATGAGGAGACGGTGATTTGTAGCGTAACCATTTATTTAACACCTGTTTGTGTTGTCGTTGTTCTTGACGGCCACGATCACTGCCTTGTGGTCGGTAAAGAAGCATGCGGGCGTGGGAGAGTGGGGCGAGCGTCGAGAGGACAAGCACCGAAGAATTGCGCCTACCCTCGACTACACTCTCCCACACACGCGGTAGCTCCGGCGAGCTCCCGCAATGCGAGCGCCCTCACACGCCCGAGCGCGCTCCTCCTCTCCACTCACTCGCCGCTGATCCGCCCGCACCACCTGCTCCGGTTGCTAGGGGGAGAGGAGGAGCGCGCGCGCTCGCAGCTGTTGCTATGGGAGAGGGGGTGAGAGCGGAGAGAAAACACCTGCGGGCGCGTGCACGCCGCACGCCGCCTGACATGGGTCGACTAAGAAATGCATTCGCATTTAAAAGCATTTCCATTGAAAATTTTTATTTTGTAGCGAAACAACGAATTGTAACAGTGTTTTGGACAAAAACCAAAATGGGCAGTGCCGCTTTTAGCTGCCAGTTACATCAAACCTTCTTTACATTAGATACGGCGTCAATGTAATCCCTGGAACTCTGACAACCTAGCGTAGAGAGTAGCCACCTGCTTTTAAGGTAACATGACCGATGTATGGCTAACCCCGATAGTCGTTTGCTGTGCTACCACTGCGTTGATGACGACCACATCTTCAATCGCTCCCCTTACAAAAGGGCCGGTTCGCGAGTGGTATCTGTAGACGCCCCACGCCCACTACCCGGCCAGCCCCTAACTGAGATAGAAGAATACCTGACAAACAGAAACCGAGGTTCAGCGCCCTTCAACAGTTCGCCTTCGCCCTAACCGGACCGATGGCCGAAACATCGAAGCAACGCAGACTTCACGCGTTCGAGTTGCCCAAGCCCACGCAGGAGAAACTAAAAGCAGCAACCTCGGGATTTAAAGTTGCACGACGGCGGAATAATGAAAACCTTTCGCGACGCAACGATTCGCCGAAGACCGCGGTTAACGGCATGCCCTTGTGCGCGATGACCACATCTAACCCGGACCTGACTCCCGCACGCGACGAAAACAAAACGGCGCTGTGCGTACCCGACAGCCCAAGCCTGTCGCTAAGAAGACGACGATAACGACGACGCATAATGCCCGACCGCCAGAACCCACAAGCTGAGATACGACGCCCCGACGCACCCGGAACTCGAGAAAGCGACGTCCTGTGTACAGTTGTACGTCGACGGCTATGATGTAGTCGCCCTCATAGACACGTGAGCCGCCTATAGAGTAATGAGCGTATCATTCCCGTCCACGCTAAAGAAAGTTGCGACCAGATGGGGCGGTCCGGACATACGCACAGCAGGAGGCTATCTCGTAACGCCAAGCCGAAATTGCACATCACAAGTTACTGTAGATGGCACTAAGTACCCTGCCGCGTTCATCATCTCGCCTAACTGCTCCCGCGACGTAATTCTTGGAAATAATTTTTTTGACAGACAACGATGCAATAATTGATCTGTCCACAAAGTCGATAACGTTTTACTCTGATCGCTCCATGACGCCGGAACCGAGTCCCGGGCACCGTGCTTCGCCGAAGATTCCATCACCCTGCTACACAGCGCAAGCTTGATCGCAGTCTACTGTGAGAGTGCTGCTCCTGACATCGACGTTATCGTAAAGAGTGACCAAAATTTGCATCTCGACCGTGGTGTCACTGTTGAAGAAGCATTGCGCGCTTTAAGCAACGGCAGTCCAACGTTTACGTCACTAATTTCACCAAGGAGTCATCATCATCATCATCATCACCAGCTTATCTACACCTACTGCAGGGCAAAGGCCTCTCCCATTATTCTCCAATTACCTCGGTCCTGTGCCAACCGTGACCAATTTATCCCCGCAAACTTCTCGATCTCATCTGCCCATCTAACTTTCTGCCGCCCCCTGCAACGCTTGCCTTCTCTAGGGATCCACTCTGTTACCCTTAATGACGAGCGGTTATCTTGCCTTCGCATTACGTGCCCTGCCCACGTCCATTTCTTCTTCTTAATTTCTACTAATATGTCTTTAACACCAGTTTCTCCCTGACCCACTCCGCTCTCTTCTTGTCCCTTAATGTTACACCTATAATTTTCCGTACCATTGCCCGCTGAGTCGTTCTCAATATAAGTTGAACCCTCTTAGTCAGCTACCAAGTTTCTGCCCCCGAAGGTGAGTACCGGTAAGATGCAGCTGTCATACACTTTCTTCTTCAGCGACAATGGTAGGCTGCTATTCATTATCTGGGAATGTCTGCCATATGCACTCCACGCCATTCTGATTCTTCTAATTATGTCTGCCTCATGGTTGGGATCTGGGGTCACAACTTGGCCTAAGTACATATATTCGCTAACCACTTCCACAGCCTCGCCACCTATCTCAAACTGCTGTGCTGTCCAGAGGTTGTTGATCATTACTTTAATTTCAGGCCCACGGTTCTACTCTGTTCGCCCAGTGTGGAAAGCATGCTTTGCGATACGTCCCCCGAGTTACTTAGCGACGCAACGTCATCAGCAAATCTGAGGTTACTGAGGCATTCTGCATTAACCCTTACTCCCACCTGTTCCCAATCCAACGTTCTGAATACTTCTTGTAAGCATGCTGTGAATAACATTGGGGAGATTGCGTCTCCTTGTCTGACACCCTTCCTTATAGGTATTTTACTGCTCTCCCTATGGAGGATGATGGTAGCTGTAGACCCATTGTAGATATCCTCTAGTATTCTTACATATTGCTCATCTACCCCCTGGTTCCGTAATGCCTGAATGACTGCTGGGGTTTCGACCGAGTCAAATGCTTTCTCATAATATATGAAGGCTAAATATAGGGGTTCAGTATACTCAGCGCACTTCTCTATCACCTGATTGATCGTGTGAATATTTTCCATTGTGGAATAATCTTTACGGAACCCTGCTTGTTCTTTAGGTTGACTGAAATCTAAGGTTGCAGAGATTCGGTTAGCGATTACCTTGGTAAATACCTTGTAGACGACTGACAGTAAGCTGATCGACCTGTAATTTATCAAGTCCTTCATGTCGCCTTTCTTATGGATTAGGATGATGTTCGCGTTCTTCCAAGATTCCAGTACCATTGCGGTCATTAGGCATTGCGTATACAGGTTTGCCAGTTTTTAAAGTACAATTTCTCCGCCATCCTTCAAGACTTCTGCTGTTATCTGATCCTCACCAGGTGCTTTGCCCCCTTTCATTTCTTTCAAAGCCTTCCTTACTTCTTCGGTCGTTAGTGGTGGGATGTCTATCTCCTCTGAACTACTGTCTCGTTCGGCATTATCCTGTATGTCCCGGCTACTGTACAGATCTCTATAGAACTCCTCGGCCACTGTGACTATTTTATCCCCATTTGTGATGACATTTCCTTGCTTATCCTTAAGTGCATACATCTGATTTTTCCCCACGCCAAGACGCCTCTTCACTGCTTTCAGGCTACCTCCGTTTTTTGCAGCGTATTGGATCCTCTCCATATTATAATTCCGTATGTCAGCTGTCTTCCGCTTATTGATTAACTTCGAGATCTCGGCTAGTTCTATTCTGTCAGCTGCGGTAGAGATTCTCATGGTTTGCCGTTTCCTGATTAGATCTTTCGTCTCCTGTAAAAGTTTACCAGTATCCTGTCTAGCCATAGTGCCCCCGACTTCTACTGCACACTCCGTGATAATGCGTGTAAGGTTGTCGCTGGCTTCCTGTGTCGTAAGCTCGGCTTCCATGTTAAGGGCGGAATATTGGTTCTGCAACGCGATCCTGAATTCCTCTACTTTAGGTCTTACTGTTAGCTCATTTATTGGCTTCTTTCGTACTAGCTTGTTGCGGTCCCTCCTCAAATCTAGCCTAATTCGAGATCTTACCATACGGTGGTCACTACACCTTACCCTTCCGAGCACTTCCACATCCCGCACAACGCCAGGGTAATCGCATAATATGAAGTCTATTTCATTTTTGTGCTCCCCATTCGGGCTCCTCCAGGTCCACTTCCGACTCTCACGTTTACAGAAGAAGGTACTCATTATGCGTAGGTTATTCCGTTCTGCAAACTCAACTTGTAGGTCCCCTCTGCTATTTCTACAGCCCAGACCATAGTTCCCAACTGCCTTGTCTCCAGCCTGATTCTTGCCTACTTTAGCATTGAAGTCCCTCATAACTACGGTATACTGTGTTTTTACTTTAGCCATTGCCGATTCCACATCTTCATAGAAGCGTTCCACTACTTGGTCGTCGTGGCTGGATGTGGGCGCGTAGACCTGCACACCAAGGAGTACCAGCATTTAAACAAGAACGGTGCAATTGCGGTTCTCGAAACATAAGAACTGAGTGCCGCGATCACGGTCGCCGACTTGGAATGTGCACCCGAAGATATCTTCCGGCGTCCGCATCTCATTGACATGAATCCGGCACTACCTCAAGAAAAACGGTGAAATATTTGGCTTTGATGCGTCGCTACAGTGGGTGGTTTTCGTCGAACTCCAAATTGCGTCAGGCACCTCTAGCGAAGCACCGAATAATAACCGAAGATAGAATTCGACCTACCCGACAGTCACCGTTCCGCGTATCTTCACCCGAGCAGAAAGCCATGAGGATACAAGTGGAAGACATGCGCAGCGGCATCATACAGCCATAGGAAACCCTTAGACTACGCCGGTCATTCTCGTGAAAAAAGATGGTGGTTTATGGTGATGCGTTGACTACCGCGGACTGGACAAAATCACGAAAAAGTACGTGTGCCCCCACCACGAATCGATGTCGCCCTCGACCATCTCTGCCTCGCCAAGAACATCTCATCGATAGATCTAGAGACAGGCTACTGGTAAATAGGTTTTTGAATCCTGTACCCTAGCGAAGGAATAAGCTGCGGTTCTGCTGACGAGCGACGAATTCCTAAAGTGTAACCGTGGAAGCGAGAAATAAATCTTTTGAGCCTACTTGTATGGGCGGTTGCCTAACTCCCTTGAACACATCGTCTCCACCTTGACGTACCAAAGGTTTACGGTACAAAGGTGGTTGCAGTGTCTGTGCTATCAAGTTTGGGGGTACCTTTCTCGTCTTTCCAACGAGCGGGTATTCCCTCAAAAGCACCATCTGCAGTTAAGACACCAAGCTCGCGATCACCTTGTAATAACCGCGAAATGTTGAGCCGTAATCGACGAAATCGATATGCCGCCACATCAGTTTCTGTTGATTACGGCTACCACACCACATGTTTCTAGGAGCTCGCATTCCAGCCCTTATTATGTCTCCAGCACCATTCTGACCTGTTCCTCTAATTGGATACCTAATGCTCAATGTCCCCTCACTCGCGGCCGTGGCTTGCAGGCTGGGAACGGAAATATAATAAGAGCTGGACTACCGCCTTCAGTTCTGCCTTCATCAGTTCAATTCCTACCCCTCCAAGTTCCTGAGAAAAGTTTGTGAGGCGGATGGCTTTGTATTGAGACCGCAAAGAAGACACCGCCTGCGATCGCTGTAGCTTCAGTATCCCGGCGGCATCGAGGGTGGCAATGCGCGCTTCGTACGTGATCGTGGAGTAAGCCCCAATATTGCACAAAAGCGACCTGGTGTAAATAAATTCTTCTCGTTCCTCCATGAGTGAAGGATCTATTCTGGCGCATCAACTTTCCATTTGCACCAAGGCGACGAGGCCTGGCCCGCGCCAGTTCGCCTTTTGAGGCACCTAATTATTTCTTTTTCAGATTTCGCAGCGTTGTCTTTAAAAGCCGAGTCTCCAACGAAGAAAGAGGGGCAGCAGCTGTGTGATTTCTACAGCCTTGCCCTACTATTGCAAGCTGCGGCGTTTGTTTCGGGTAGGCAATTTTGTGTTCAGAAAAATGACTTCAGATGTATTCCGCTGTGTAGAACTAGCTGTGTATAAACATTTCTTTCGATGTTAGGTTGCACGCGGACACGCATGTCCTATCTCATGAAAAAGCACCAAAGAGACATTTACTGTGGCCCCTCTAATATTACGCTTGCTTTCTATATCTAAATGAGAACTTGAGCATTCATATTTGCCTGGCATGGCGGTACTAAAATTGGTCTTCGGCTCTTCGTTGTGGCGATAATATGGCTATCCTCGAACATACACCTTTTCTTATTTTCCTTTTTGCAGTACGCGGACTACTTTGCTTTTTTGTGTTTCGGCTATTCCAGCAGCCGCTGAGCTAGTTGGAAACTACAAAGTTTAGAATATCTGTTGGTGTTATTTTTAACGGGAATGCCACCGCGCAGCATGTTGCTTGCGGTCCACGTTTTTGAGTATTACATGGACAACTAACATTTAACTCGTGGAACTTCTTCCGACAGCCTCAGATGCACACAAATGGACGAAAAGTACGCGTACGGAGCGGAGCTGGCGTGTTGCCTGCTGCGATCGACTAGCAACACCAAAGGCTTTTCAAGTTCAGGGGCGCTGTAATAAGGCCATTAATTTAGGGTAATGACTTGTCAGTATGCGATCTTGCAGCTCTGCGGCACAGATTACAAGCAATGCAACGCATGTGTGCCTTTTAAAGACAACCTTTATTTTTGCAGAAATAAAAAAAACAATTGAAATTTTAGAAAATAAACAATTTTGACTTTAGAAATAAAGAATACTAAAAAACAAAAAATGAACAAGCAAAACTAGGAATCACGTATACTAGATCTACGGTCTGTTTTAGTTTGAAAAGTAGCTTATAAAGGTATAAATTTTTGTTTCATTTTTTTTGCTGGTTTAGAATACATTTTGAGATGTTTTTACGAATAAAAATATTTCAGTAATATTGTGTCAATAACCTAATCTCTTCTCTGGTGTTACTGTGAATAAGCAAAATGATATATTGGGACTTGTATCTATGCAATCAGTAGCATTTATATGCATATGTAACAATATTTGAGACGTGCAAGTTGGTATCTCTCGCTCGTCTTTCTCGTAGTTCGTCTTACTTGCTGCTAAAGCCTGTTAGTATAAATCTCAGCACGTTTACATTTCCTCACTGACAATGTTTTAGGGGAACCATTGTCCTTATCACACAGCTGCGCATACTATTTTGATGCTTGATTGGAATAGGTCACCTCCAATACCTGCGACAAAGCTCCACGTAAATATCTCCCACCGCTTCGAAGCGACTCAGCGTTTTCATCTAGTCAATCAATTTTCTGTACCACATAAAAACCTGGTTACAAAAAATACCTACTGAATAGCTGTGGACAGAGGCTGCTTTAACAGAGGCTGCTAATAACGTCAGTCCTCGGTGGCCTGGCGCGAAACTTCCCGTAGAACTTGGCTTAGGTCATATATAAAGGTGCTCCACGTTCTGTGGCAAGGTTTTATGGTAGACGGAATTGCAATTGGCCCTGACGGAGTGCGTATTTGTGGATTGGGGGGGGGGGTGTTTTAACACGACAGCTCGACATGAGCTAAATGAAACATGAGCTAACTGGAAATTTTTTTGTGACGACATAACACGCTGCGCACAAAAAAGGCGGCATTACAGAATTTGTATTCTCCTTTGACCCAGACCATTTTTCGCAGAGGAAAATTAATCCACCGAATCTTCACGTCTACGGCTGAACAGCAAAATTTTCCATGGTGTTGCCTAAAGTTACCCTGACAAGAGTAATATTGCTTGTGTTTTAGCGTGCACGGCAATAACGACTCACAGATTGTTTTTTTTGCGAGTATTACTACAAAGCTGAAAACACCCCGCTGGAGAAAATTATATTTCAAACATATTTCTAATGGTGCGCCAAAGTTCAGTGTGAAAGGCAGAGTAATGCCGCGGACGTGAATACATTTTAATGTTATGATCTGGAAAAACGTCAACAAAATAAAATCTTACAGCATGAAAAGGAATTTCCATTGGAAATATAATTTTATATTGAAACAACGATTTGTATAGTGTTTTGGATAAAAGAAAAATGGGCAGTGCCGCTATTAGCTGCCAGCTACATCAAACCTTCTTTACATTATTTACGGCGTCCATGTAATCCCTGGGACTCTGACAACCTAGCGTAGCGACTAGCCACCTTCGCAATTTAGATAACATGACCGATGTGTGGCTAAGACTGATAATCGTTTGCTTTGCTACAACTGCGACGAAGATCACATTTATCATCGCTCCCATTACAAAATGGCCGGTTCGCGAGGGTTATCCGTCGATGCCCCACGCCCCCTACCCGGCCAGCGCACAACTGATATGGAAGAATACCTGACCAACAGAAACCAAGGTTCAGCGCCCTTCAACAGTTCGCATTTGCTCTAACCGTACCGATGGCCAAAACATCGAAGCAACGCAGACTTCACGCGTCGGAGTTCCCCAAGCCCCCGTAGGGAAAAATAAAAGCAGCAATCTGTGGATGTAAAGTTGTACGATGGCGGAACAATGAAAAGCTTCCAGCGATGCAATGATTCGCCGAAGACCATGGTCAACGACATGCCCTTTGCCCGATGACCACATGTAACCCTGACGTGACTCCCGAACTCGACGAAAACGACAAGGCGCTGTGCGTACCCGACATGACCAAGCCTGTCGCTAAGAAGACGACGCTAACGACGACGCATAATGCCAGACCGCCAGCACGCGCAAGCAAGCCGAGATACGACACCCCGACGCACCCGGAACTGAAGAAAGCGGCGTCCTGTGTACAGTTGTACGTCCACGGCTTTGATGTGGTCGCCTTCATAAACACGGGAGCCGCCTATAGAGTAATGAGCGTATCATTCCCGTCCACGCTGAAGAAAGTTGCGGCCAGATGGGGCGGTCAGGACAAACGCACAGCAGGAGGCTATCTCTTATCGCCAAGCCAAACATGCATATCAGAAGTCACTATAGATGGCACTACGTACCCTGCTGCGTTCATCATTTCTCGTAACTGCTCCCGCGATGTATTTCTGGGAACAAATTTTTTTTACAGATGACGGTGCAATAATTGTTCTCTCGACTAAGTCGATAACTTTTTAATCCGATCGCTCCATGAGGTAGGAACCGAGCACATAGCACCGTGCTGCTTTAAGTATCGCCAAGGATGCCGTCACTCTGCCACCCTGCGCAAGCTTGATCGCAGTCTACTGTGAGGGTGCTGCTCCTGACGTTGACGTTATCGTAGAGAGTGACCAAAATTGGTGTTACTGTCGCAAGAAGTATTGCCTGCTCAAAGCAATGTCAGTCACACGTTTAGGTCACTAATATCACCAAGGAGTACCACAATTTAAACATACCGCTTCAATTGCGGTTCTCGAAACATAAGAAGTGAGTGCCGTGATCGCGGTCGCCGACTTGGAATGTGCACCAGAAGATAGTTTCAGGCTTCGGCATCTTATTGACATGAATCCTGCGCTAACTCAAGAAAAACGGAAGAAATTTTTGGCTTTGCTGCTTCGTTACAGTGGGTGATTTTCGTCGAAGTCGAAATTGCGTCAGACACCTCTAGCGAAGCACTGAATAATACCCGAAGATGGAAACCGACCTACCCGACAGTCACCGTTCCGCGTGTCTTCATCCGAGCGGGAAGCCATTAGGATACAAGTGGAAGACATGTTCACCAACACTATACAGCCATAGGATACCCCCAGACTACGCCGGTCGTACTCGTGAAAAAAGACGGCGGATTATAGTTTTGCGTTGACTACCGCGGACTGGACAAAATCACCAAAAGTACGTGTACCCCCACCACGAATCGATGTTGCCCTCGACCATCTCTGCCTCGCGAAGAACTTCTCATCGATGGATCTAGAGACAGGCTACTCACAAATAGAGTTGTGAATTGCACCCCAGCGAAGGAATAAGCTGCGCTTCGGCTGACGATCGACGAATTCCTAAACTGCCACGTGGAAGCGTGAAATAAATCTTTTGGGCCTACTTGTATGGTCGGTTGCGTAACTCCCTTGATCACGTCGTCTCCCCCTTGACGTACCCAAGGTTTACGGTACAAAGGTGGTAGCAGTGTCTGTGCTATCAAGTTCGGGGGTACGTTTCTCGTCTTTCCAACGAGCGGGTATTCCCACGAAAGCACTATCTGCAGTGAAGACACCATGCTCGCGATCTCCTTGTAATACCCGCTGAATGGGCAGCCGTAATCTACCGAAATGGATATGCCGCCACATCAATTTCTGTTGATTACGGCTCCCACACCACATGTTTCTAGGAGCTCGCATTCCATCCCTTATTATGTCTCCACCACCAGGCTGACCTGTACCTTCGATCGGATACCGAATGCTCAATGTCCCCTCACTTGTGGCCGTGGCTTGCAGGCGGGGAACGAACTATAAGAACCGCTGGACTACCACCTTCAATTCTGCCTTCATCAGTTGAATTCCTTCCCCTCCAAGTTCGTAAAAAAAGTTTGTGAGGTGCATGGGTTCGTATTGAGACCGCAAAGAAGACAGTGCCTGCGATCGGTGTAGCTTCAGTATCCCCGTGGCATCGAAAGTGGCAATGCGCGCTGTATGCGTGTTCGCAGAGTAAGCCCCAATATTGCACAAAAGCGACCTGGTGTACATAAATTTTTCTCCTTCCTCCGTGAGTGAAGCCTCTAATCTGCTGGATCAACTTTCCATTTGCACCGAGGCGCCGAGGCCTGGCACACGCAAATTCGCATTTGAGGCACTGAATTATTTCCTTTTGAGTTTTTGCAGCATTGTCTTTGAACATAACTATCCTACAAAAAATGTCGGGCAGCAGCTCTGCTGTTTCTACAGCCTTCCCCACTATTGCAAGCTGCGCCGTTTGTTTCTGGTAGGCAATTTTGTTTTCAGAAAATAGACTTCAGATATATGCCGCAGTGTAGAACTAGCTGTATATAAACATTTCGTTCGAGGTTAAGCTGCACGCGGACAAGCATGTCCCATCTACTCAAAAAGGACCCACCAGACATTTCGTGAGGCCCCTCTAATAATGCGCTTGCTGGCTATATCTAAATGTGAACTTGTGCCTTCATATTTGCCTTGCATGGCGGTACTAAATTGGTCTTCGGCTCTTTGTTTGGGCGATAATTTGGCTATCCTCAAACATTCACCCTTCCTTCAATTGCCAATACCAAAACGCGGAATACTTTGCTTTTTTTGTGTGTTTCAGCTATTGTAGCAGCCGCTCCAGTTGTTCGAAACTACCAAGTTTACAATATCTGTTGGTGTTTTATCACTGTAATGCCACCGTGCTGCATGTTGCCTGCGGCCCAGGTTTGTGAGTATTACATGAACAACTAACATATCACTCATGGAAGTTCTTCCGACAGCCTCAGATGCACGGAAATGGACGAAAAGTACGCGTACCGAGCGGAGCATGCGTGTTGCGTGCTACTATCGAATAGCAACACTGAAGGCTTTTCAAGCTTAGGGGCACTGTCATATGGCCAATATTTTAGGGTAATGACTGGTCTGTATGCCACCTTTTGGCGCTGAGGCGCTGCTTACAAGATGTGCAACGCCTGTATGCCTTTTAAAGACAACATTTATTATTTAAAAAATAAACAAGTAGTTCAAATTTTAGAAAATAAACAATTTTGATTTTACAAATAAAAGATACTAAAAGAAAATGTAAACCAGCAAAAACAGAAAACCAATACTATCCGTCTACGGTCTGCTTTAGTTCATAAAGCAGCATTTGAAGGTAAAAAATGTTTTTCATTTTTTTTGCTGGTTTGGAATATATTTACAGATGTTTTTACAAATTGACATAGTTTAGTAATAATGTCGAAATAACTGTGAAGGATCCACTGCTAGTGCGGTCAATAAAATGAAATGTTATAATAAGGTACTCTTCATGTATTCAGTAATATTTGTATGCATATTGAACAATATTTGAGACGTGCCTGTTGGTCTTTCTTGGCCGTCTTTGTAGTATTTCGTGCTACTGGCTGCTGAAAGCTGTTAGTATAAATCTCAGCACGTTTACATTTCCTCATTGATAATGTTTTAGGGGAACCATTGTCCTTATTACACAGCTGCGCATACTATTTTTATGCTTGATTGGAATAGTTCACCCTAAATACTTGTGACAAACCTCCACGTAAATATTTGCCCACTGCTTTTAAGGGAGACTGGGTTTCATACACTGAATCGATTTTCTGTACCACATAAAAACCTGGTTACTAAAAATACCTAGTTGTTGGCAGAGGCTGCTTGAACAGAGGCTGCTAGTATTGTTAGTCCTCAATGGCCTGGCGCGAAATTTCCGGTAGAACTTGGCTTATGTCATGTATAAAATTGCTCCATGTTCTGTGACAAGGTTTTATGGCTGACGCATAGCAATTGGCCCTTACTTCGGAGTACGTATGTGTGGATTGGGGGTGGGTGTTTTCACTCGACTGCTCGACATGAGCTAAATGAAACATGAGCTGACAGAAACTTTTTCTGTGACGACATAAGAGGCTGCACAGAAAAAAGGCAGCATTACCGAATTTGTATTCTCCTTTGACCCAGACCATTTTTCGCAAAGGTAAATTCATCCACCGAATTTTGACATCGACGGGTGAACAGAAAAAATACTGCATGGCATTAGCTAAAGTTACCCTGACAAGTGTAATATTGCTTGTGTTTTATCGTGCACGGCATTATCGACTCACGGATTGTTTTTTTTGCGAGCATTACTACAAAGAAGAAAAGACCCCTCTGGAGAGAGAGAGAGAGAGAGATGACTTTATTTGATGCGCGAGATGGGTTCTGAAGCGAGACGACTTGGACGGCCTCCCTCCCTCATCCATCCGCCAGGATTCCTTGGATCCTCGCGGCGGCTTCTGCCATCCGGACTGCTGTCAGTAGTGCCTCCGGTGTGGAGCTGAGGAGAACAGTCTCCCATTGTTCTGCAGTCTTAATTTTGTAGCTTCTAAGTGTATCTACATCGGATTTGCTATTATAGCCATTCGTATTTTTTTGGAGCTCATGGCAGGAACATATCATGTGGTGTAGGTCGGCTCTGCTGTTGCATAAAGTGCAGAGGTTTGAGTAGAGGTCTGGGTAGCAGCGGTTGAGGGAAACAGGGCTCGGAAAATGTTCGTCTGCAACCGTCACCACGTGACTGCCTCTTTCCTGGAAAGAGTGTGGTGGGCCGGTGGATATTTGCATCTGGATAACCTGTAGTGATTTATTATATCTCTGTATGTGACTAGCCTGTCTTTGTGAGATTTAATAACGAGTGCTTGTTCTTGGCTTTCCTGCGACGTCTTGTGTGGGGATGATGGTGGTTGTTGTGGTGTCTTAGGCAACACAGCTCGGTTTACCAGAGCTCGAGCGGTTGCGTGGGCCAGTTCATTCCCCTGTAGGCCGCAGTTGGCCGGAGTCCATATCAAAAGAATTTTTCTTTGGTTAGGAAACTTCTCTAACAACGAGGATGCTGCAGGGGAGATCCTGCCTTTCGAGAAGTTAAAAATGGTGGACTTCAAGTCGCTTATGATTGTGGTTGCGTGGGTAGAATGTATAGTAACGGCTATGGCCATTTGCTCTCCCTGAGTGGGATGTTTGGCCGGCGTGGATGCTGATGTCAACGTGATGCCGTCATTGCTGACGACTGCAATTGTCATGGCGTTGAGACAAGAGCCGCCGTTGTAGGAGTCGGCTGCGTGAACGTAGACAATCTCCCGTGGCTCACAATGGGTTCGGAAAAGTTTGTCAAGGGCTCATATTCTAGCTTGTCTTCTTTCCACATTTAGCTCTGGATACATATACCTTGGTAGTAGCGGGACACGAATGTATTTTCGCCATTCGTGTGGGAGGTCAACTTCATTTGGGAGTGAACTTCCACTTCGGATTCCTAGTGACTGGAGAATGTGTCTTCCCGTTTTGCTTTTAGATATCCGTTCTAATTGGGCTGTTCGTTGCGCTTCAATGAGTTCTTCAATGGAGTTACTGATGCCTAGTGCCTCGAAGCGTTCGTTGGGTGTGGTAACAGGTAATCTCATTGCTTGTTTATGAACTTTCTTAACTAAGCCATTTTTTTACTTTCTCGTCATTTTTGAGCTGTAGGAAAGGAGTGCTGTAGGTGATTGTACTAATTACGAAGGTTTGTACAAACCGTGTGAGCTTGTCTGCCTTCATACCTCTATTCTTGTTTTCACTCTGGAGATGAGTCGCATGGTGAGCTGAGTGCTGTTCTCGTGATGAAGGATTGTCTCTTTGTTGTGACCATTCGAAAGCAGTCGTAGGCCTAGGATTCTAATGGTGTTGACAACTGGGATCTTCTGGTTGTTGGAGTAGACGCAGATGTCAGGATTCGATGGGTCTCTCTTCCGTCCCCTACTGGTAGGCCGGTAGATGAGCAACTCGGATTTCTTAGAACAGTCCAGGCCTCGTTCTCGAACATAATTTTGCACCATGTCTACTGCCTTTTCTAGGGTGTCTTGAATGTAGCCATCGCTACCACCGCCGATCCACAGAGTAATGTCGTCGTCGTACAGACTGTGGTGAAGGCTTTTGATGTTGCTTAATCTCTCAGACAGGCCTAAGAGTGAGACGTTGAAAAGAAATGGGGAGAGCACAAACCCTTGAGATGTACCCCTACCTCCCAGGGCAAAGTCACCCGACTCAAGGTTGCTGACGGAAAGGGAAGCAGTCCTGTTTGTAAGGTACTCTCGGATGTAATTGTATACTCGCTTTCCCGGGACTGTCTTGCCTAGCCCGTCCAGTATTGCTTCGTGTCAACGCTATCGAAAGCCTTGTGAAGGTCAAGACCTAAGATTGCCCTTGTGTCCAAAGAAGAAAGTTTGTCGCCGTCGATTATTTGATGTTTCATTTGTAGCATAATATCCTGGGTTGAAAGCTTCGCTCTGAACCCTATCATAGTGTGCGGATATAGGTCATTGTGGTCCATGTAGTTCTTGATACGGTTAAGGACGACGTGTTCGAGGAGCTTGCCAATATAAGATGTTAAGAAGATTGGTCTTATGTTGTCAATGTGAAGCTTTTCCCCAGGTTTAGGTATCATGACTGTTTTTGCAGTCTTCCAGATTTTGGGAAGGCTGCCTCTCATCCAGCGCTCGTTCATGAATTTAAGTAGCGCAGTGAGGGAAGGCTCGTCGAGGTTTCTAAGCGTCTTGTTGGATATGCCATCGGGTCCCGGTGTCGTCTTCGTCCGCAGCTTTTGAACAACCGCACGGAGTTCCTCGACGGCGATTTGTCGGTCAAGAAAAGTGTTATCCAGTCCGGAGTATTCCAGCAGTTTTAGGGGGGGATTGGAGCCGACGTACTTGTCTTTAATTATTTGTATGATCTCGGCATTTGTCCCGTTGTGCACGTGGAGAATTCTGTTTAAATTTAATTGCTGCACGGTTTTACCCGACTCAGGATTCATAAGGAATCGCAGAATGCTCCATGTTTTTGGGAGCCCGATCTGGATGTCCATGCATTCACACGTTTCGTGCCATTGCTGGCGCGAGAGTAGATTAGCCTGTTCTTGAATTTCACAGTTTAATCTGGCTCTTTGTCTTCTCAGGGTGCGGTTGTGTTTTTGCTTCTGAAGTCATTTATCTCCTGTTTGGCTTCCCACATGTGAAGTAGGCGGGAATCAGCTGTCCCAAAACCCGCCTCCTCTGGTATGGTTTTCGTAGATTTCTCGACGTGCGCCTTCAGCTGTGCTGACTATGTGTCGATGTCGGAGGAGGAGGAGGATAAACATCTTTATTGTGTAGTAAATTTGTGTGACGTCTTCAGGAGGTGGAGTCCTCAGTCCAGGACCTCATATGCTTTGCCAGCCGCTACAGCCCGCTCCACCAGTCGAAGCTGGTCGGACAGGCATGAGCTGGACAGGGCGCGCCTCCAGAGCTCGGGAGAGTTGTACAGATTCGGTTTTGGGAGAGGGTGAGAGGGGCATCCACCAACCATGTGGAAAAGAGTACAGTCTGCTCCACAGAAGGGGCAGCTAGGGGACGTAACGTGTTCGGAGTAGTGGAAGACTCTTTTTGGGTGGGGAAAGGTGTTTGTTTGCAAGGCATGGTAGTGGTGTGCCTGCTGTATAGATAGGTGTCGGTGGGGTGGGGGAAGGGTGCGTCGGGCCAGGCGTAGATGTTGGGTCATTTCTCTGCATGCCAGAAGGGGAGTAAATCTCTCCAAGGCGGCGCCTTCACTCCTCGTGCGGCGCGTCATTTCTCACGCAAGGTCGTGGGCCGTCTCGTTCCCTCTCACTCCCAGATGGGCTGGAGTCCATACAATCTGAATCTGTCGCTGCGGGGGGTGGCGTAGTAGTATTCCGCGGGCCGCAGCGCGCACCGTTCCGGCCTGGAAGTGCCGGCAGGCCTGTTGGCTGTGCTTCACTACAGTAGTAGCCTTGGTTGAGGAGATGGCAAGCCGCGATTGCCGCCTGTTCAGCTTCAGCTGGTGAGCGTGTTTTATGCAGAAATGCATTATAGTCGGGGGTTGTCGTGCGTCCCTTGGCCGGCGTGCGCAGCGCGTCTGATGATGATTGTGGCATGATGCCCCTTGGGTTTGGCCAACCAAACAATCCATCACGAGATAGCTTCGCGTTCAACCACCATCGTCATCTTCCCGTAGGGGAACCGCTGAAGAAGAAGAAGAAGACAAAGCTGCGAAGAGGAGGGCTGCGTGAGTTTTGGCTACCGTTATCCTCCTCGGCCGGCGCATCTTCCCGATCTGAACCCGGTCGAAGAACGGCGCAGCGCGTCTGATGATGATTGTGGCATGATGCCCCTAGGGATTGGCCAACCAAACAATCCATCACGAGATAGATTCGCGTTCAAGCACCATCGTCATCTTCCCATAGGGGAACCGCTGAAGAAGAAGAAGGAGAAGAAGACAAAGCTGCGAAGAGGAGGGCTGCGTGAGTTTTGGCTACCGTTATCCTCCTCGGCCGGCGCATCTTCCCTATCTGAACCCGGTCGAAGAGCGGCTCATCGCGCCTCGACTCCCCTTCATGAGCATCAGGCGGCTGACTCGAGGCAAGTTTGGAATCAAGGGACAGGCAGTGAACGTGCCCATCGACGTATCGAAGGTTGTGTGGTGCCTTCCTGGCATGGTACCCGAGGACATTGCGTTCGACGTTCGCATTTCTGCATCCTCACAATCCCCCTCGGGGAGGTGCGGGGGAATTTTTTATAGAGGAAGTGATAGTCGGTCTTCCTTGGGCGGGGCTTACTGCCAGGGCTGGGTAGGACGGGTATGCCGCTGCGTCTGTGAAGACGATATCAGCATCTTGACTGTATATCCGTGAGATGGCCTCCGCGCGAGCCTTGCGTCGTCCACTGTGGTGTTCCGGGTGCATGTTACGCGGTAACAATGGGACTTGAATGCGTTCTTGAAAATGTCGGGATAGGGGCTCTGGAAGTGGGCTGTTGTAGCCTGGTGTATTTATTCCTAATTCTGACAGGACATGGCGGCCAGCCTTGGTGAGAGAGAGCCATTGGTATTGCTGTAGCAGAGGTCCTTCAACTAGCTCCGACGACGTATTATTGATGCCGAGTTGAAGGAGAAGCGAGGTGGATGTGTTCGGGGGAAGGCACAGTGTGCGCTTGTATGATCTTCAGAATATTGTATTCACGCATTCTTCTCCGTGCTTGTTGAGCAGAGCATATGGGGACTGCGTAGGTGATGCGGGAAATAATAAAGGCCTGCACGAGACGTAGCGCCGCATGCCCCCCAAAGCCACGCCTCTTCGTGATGATCCTGCGCAGCATATGAGACACCTGGTCCGTAGTGTGTTTGAGGCGAGTTACGAGAGTGGAGTTTCGTTTGTCGTGCTGGAAGATCATTCCAAGGATCTTGATTTCAGGTGTGGGGCGAATAGTGTGGCCCTCTAGGTGTATTTCGACCGGTGGGAGTGGGTCCCGTTTGGGTCTCCCTGTTTGAACCACGAGCAGTTCCGACTTTTGCGGGGGGCAAGAGAGTCCGCAGTATTTGGCGTACTCAGTGACCATATTGGCTGCTTCTTGAAGGCGAGCTTCCATGTCCCCCCATGAGCCTGTGCCTGTCCAGATTGTCACATCGTTGGCATAGAGACCATGCTTAATTTTTGGAAGAGCCGCAAGGCGTTGTGGCAGTTTCAATAGGGCGATATTAAAGAGCATTGGTGACAGTACTGCTTCTTGTGGAGTGCCTCTGCTCGCCAGGTTGATGGGGTGGGACTTCGCTTCACCGACGTTGATCACTACTTGCCTGTTTGTGAGGAAGTTCCGCAGGGGTATGCATACGTGCGTTCCCCGCCATGCATCTCTCGCAGGTGGGCTAAATTACTGAGTGAGACACATTGTCAAATGCCCCCTTGAAGTCCAATGCCAGCATCGCTGTGGGGAACTGCCGGGTGGCCGGGATCATGACCTGTTCTTTGATCTGGAGGAGGATGTCCTGGGTGGGGAGATGAGGTCTGAAGCCAAACATAGAGGACGGCATGAGATCCCAATCGTCTATGTGACGCTGGAGGCGAGCGAGGACGATATGCTCCATGAGTTTTCCGACACAGGATGTTGACGAGATAGGTCGGAGGTTGTCAATGGAGGGGGGCTTGTTCGGTTTTGGAATGAGTTGAACGTTGGCGAGCTTCCATTCGGGAGGAATGTTGCCCTCTCGCCACACTCTATTGAGGCACGCGGTGAGGGACACGAGGGAGTCGTCATCGAGGTTGGCTAGTAGCCTGTTGGAAACTCCATCGGGACCCGGTGCAGTGTTTTTCCGTAAGCGAGCCAGTGCCGCTCGTACCTCCGAGATGAGGATGTCTTGGTCCAGCGTGGGGTTTGGCTCGCCATCGTAGTCTATGTGGCGCTGTTGAGGACCAGGTGGGAAGAATGTTGCCTCAATGTTCGTCAGAAGTGTGTCTGTTGAGTGCTTGTGCAGGAATTGGTTCAGTGACGTTGTCTTCGAGGTAGAGGGGTCCAGGAGGTAGCGAAGAATTTTCCAGGTTTTTGACGTGCTCACATGATTACCCATGGCCTCACAAAGGGAGAGCCAACTCTCACGGCAAAGTTCACGGGAGTATTTTGCCGCCTTTTCAGTGAGCTGCGCAATGCGCTTGCGGAGTTTTCTATTGTGTCGTTGTTTTTTCTAGCGCTTTTGACGGCTGCGTCTAGCTTCCCATATGCGAGAAGGTGTGTGTCCACGCAGGGATTGTCGGTACTTGTATGTAACCTCGTAGTACTAGTGGCCTGGTCCTGAATAAGTTGGGTTATCCACGCGGAATACTGATCTTCCTCCATCGGATCTGGGATGTCCTCTGTATGCCGTGATGACCTCATTTTCCTAAAACCAATACAGTCTGTTAAGGAGGCACGTCCCACTGTGCGGACCAGCTCAGGGCCTGAAATGACATTTTCAATAATAGAATGATCACTGCCCAGCGCCTCTTGCTTGTTTCGCCATACGCACGTCACCTGGTTGTTGCTCAGGGAAAGGTCAGGCGTTGTATCACGGCAGGTGCTTGTGCCCGTGCGAGTGGGTATGTTGAGCTCGTTAAGTATCACCCACGCTTTATCGTCTATATACTGGTGAAGGTAGTTGCCCCTTGGATTCGCGTAAGCGTAACCCCAAAGCGGGTGCGCCGCGTTGAAGTCTCCACTGACGATAAGCTGATGCCTGCCTGCTTTCTTTCGAGCCACTTCTAGCGTGTCATTTAGGGCCTGTGGGGAACATTTGGGTCTGCAGTATACGTTGAGATGAAAGATGGGTAAGGAGTTCTTTGAGCCCTTGCCGGGCAGTAGTTCTAGGAGTATGCCTGGGGCTCCTGCGAGGGGTAGGGGGTGCTGTATAGCGGTGACTGACCTGGGTACCAGCGTGCGTAACACTCGAGTGCCATCAGCATGAAATGTGATATATCCAAATAGCGAAGGGTATGAGTTGGTTTATTGTAAGGCAATAACGTGCGGGGGTTTTTCTTGAGTTGTAATGTACTGGATAAGTTCGGCGCGTTTTTCGCGGAATACGCGGCAGTTCCACTGCCAAACTACTGTTTCGCTGCGGTTCCGTCTATTTTTATTAAGAGGCCCCATGTTCTTCCATGGCATCTTTGGGTGGAGGAGGAAGGGAGTTAGTGACGCGAGTGCACTGTCTGGGAGAAGCTTCAATTTTCGCGAGTCGTACCTCAAAATTGGCATGCATATCTTTGAGGGCTTGCATGGTCTGATTGATCGTTTGTTGCGAGGAGGTCAGCTGCTGCAGGAAAGATAGTATACCCATCACGTCATCTCGAGTGATAAATGGCGTGGGATTTGCTGGCGTTACCTGGCCCGGCGTGGGGGGGGGGAAGGTTGTGCGAAGAGGGGGGGCTTCACCACCGCCTGGTGCGAGGGAATTGCGAGGGCGCTTGATAGCGGGGGAGAGTTGTTGCGGTGAAGATGAAAGGGAGTTGGCTGTTGTTTTTGTTACCGAGGCCCGCAGTTCTGCGAGCTCCTGTCTTAAAGCCGCGTTTTCAGCTTGCAGTTGTGTTATGATTGCGCCGTATTTATCTTCAGCTCTGGAGGACGCTACCCCTGCCCAGCTCACCTTGGGAGAGTCTTCCTGGCGTGGTTCTTTGTGCCTGGTGCCTGTGTTGACTGAGCAGCTTGTCGAGCGTTGGTCCCTGGGTGGCTTGCGCTGCGTCACTGGCGTCGTACCTCGATGGCGTGACTTGCTGGGCGGGCGTTCCCTGGTGGTTGAACGCTCCCTGGTTGCTGAACGCCCGTGTTGTGGCCCGTGACCCTTGTCTCGGCTCGGTCTTGAGCTCGAACGATGAGGTCCCCGGTTGCGCCGCGAGCCAGAAGAGGGGGAGTGCTAACGGGAGGACTCGTTCGATGTGGACTTGTTTGCAGTTTTCTTGGCCTTGTACACGGTGGGCAAGTACTGTTTGGGGCAGTCTTTAGATGCGGTTTGTGTGTTGGCCTTTACAAAGCCCACACCGTGGTGTGCAGATGTGCTGAAGCTCGTTGAGGGAGGCGCCGCATGCCTTGCACTTGGGCGTGGCGGGAGGCCAGGGGCAAACGTCCGCTCGGTGGCCCGTTTGATGGCAGAGGGTGCAAAAGGCGCCCGTGCGGCGATAGGGGTAGCATCGGAGGAGGGCTTGATTGACATAGACGTAGTACGGTACTCGCTGGCCTCGAAATGTAATGACTAAGGCTTTAAAGTCTTCGAGTGGACAAGCTGTGAGCACGTCGTAGCCGGGAGCGGTAATGAGCGACTTCTGGATGCGGTAATGAGCGACTTCTGGATGCTCTTGTGCGATGTTGTGTATGACGCCACGGCAGGAGTGATCGGGTAGACTGATACTTTGTGTCTGTTGCCGAAGACCACAATCTTCTGGAGGCTCTTGAGCGCTCGCGCAGCTGCTGGGGAAGGTGTGCTGACCGCTATGACGTTCTGCTCCGCATCAACGCGGAGCTGGAAAGGTGCTGGTGAAGTGGGGAGCCCGATCTCCCGAGCGATTAAAAGCAGTGAGAAAAATCGGGTCTGCACGGGAAAGCTGTAGGCCGTTTCTTGGGCGGATGACTATTTTAAAGTCGTCCGTGGGTAGAGGTCGGTAATGTCCGGCATACCACCGTCGTGGTCACACTCAGCAAGTCTCAGGGTTCTGAAGTCGTCCCATTCGAAAACCTTTATTTTGTGACCTTTGGGTTTAGCTAGGCCATCACGTTTTTGGGTAGATATAAGGAGGTGGTGGCTCCCCAGATTTTCCTGGGTTTTATTCCAGGTGACCTGAGATGCGTACTTGGTAAAAGCGAGATCCGGATTGGTGTCCATGCTGATGCTGATGCCGTACCACGTGGGGTAAACGGGATCAGTTATGAGAGACAGTCTTTCTTGCTGAGTGGCTTCCCAGAGTTGTTTTCCCTTGGGTGTGTCTCTGGCGTATCCCCCAAGCCGTACACGGGGCGTTAAAATCACCCACTATGAGTAGGGGTTGCTTTTTGCTGTGTCTATTGCCTTCCAGAAAAGAGTTGAAAAATTGTGCTTTTTTTCGGGGGTTAGTGTAGACGTTTAGTACAAAAAGGCTATTTTCCCTTTGTCTCCTTCTCTTGGAAAAAATTTCTATGAGCACGTGCTCAATTAGTGTGATTCCGATGTCGTGTTATATTACAGGAACGTTTTTCCTGGTAAGTGAGCAGACTGCAGGTTTGTCCTTGCTCTCTTCGCCCGTATTTGAATAGAACGCTTTATAATTGAGTAATTTGGCTAAGCATCCATCTTCCTGCAGTGCAATGACATCAGGCGTTTCAGCGACGGAAAGGTTTGCGATGTGGTGCTGGATGTTGCCTCTCTTGCGACGATATCCCCTGCAGTTCTATTGCCATACGGTGTAGCCCTCAATAATGAGGTGCTGTTGTCGTTATTCCTATCCATGTCGAGAGTTGTGGTTCCTACTGACGTTTTAACTGTTTATGGGCTTTCGACTGATGACGGGAGAGCGTAGGGTTTGTGCGTCTTTATGGGGCCGATACTTGCGCTCGACTGCGCAGGTAGCGATATGTTGACTACTACTCCTTCTAGCGGTATAACCCGACTGGATAGGCCGTCAAATTGAGTGTTTTGTGTCTGTGTTACGTTTGATGCCATAGCTTCAAATTTACTGCTTAGTTCATTGCTTGATTTCTCGCCAAGGCTTGTGCGAAAAGGTTTAAGGGCATGCTTGAGATTTTCTTCAACTCTCGCTTCTTGCGCTTCCAAGCTGTGTCCACCGTGAGGTTCCTTGCTCTTGTTTCTTTTTTTCGGTGGAGGCGGGTTTGGGTATGCGGATTCAGGTGCAACTTGCATTTCTGTGAGTTGTTCTTTAGTGTTTGACTGGCCGACGGCATCTGCTGCGGTTCGTCTGCGAGTATAGGCCGTTTGTTGGCGCACCTCATTTTTTTCGTGTGCTTCCGGTGCGCTAGTGGCGTTTATTCTTTTGAGATTATGGATCTCTTGCTTGAGATTAGCTTTCTCTCTAGTGACTTGCTCTAATACTTGTTTGATTCTAAAAAGCTCCTGCCTTAAAAGCGTGCTTTCATAAACGCTGATACTATCGTGTTCGTCCTTTTGTGGTGCATTTAATTTCGCATTTCTGTTGTGTTGGGAGACTTTCTGCCCAGCTTACCCTATTTTCACCGCTGTTTCCACGAACGTTGTCGCTGTCGCATTGGTTCCTCTGGTGGAGCTTGGCCGACGATGGTGATGGTGACCTGGTAGCGCCAACAGTCTCTGCCCTCCGAGGATTCCGGGAAGTAGACCGCGACGTAGGCCTCTTCATTTCTCGATCACCCCTGCGTGTTTTTGATCGGGAACGGTGCCGCGCGCTGTCGTCTACCCGTGCAGAGTTACTAGAATGTCTCCGAGACGTGCTTCGGGAATGTCTTGACTGCGTCGTAGAGGACCGCCGCTGGGTTTCGCGGTCCCGCTCTGGCGCCTTGCGTCCCAAACTGTAGGGCTTACAGAACCGCTTGGGACAGCCCTTGCTGGCTGTCAAGTGGTCCCCTTTGCACAGGGCACAACACGGGCTACACGGGTGTCCTGGTTGGGGATTCTGCCAACCGCAAGACTGGCAGCTGCGAATGTTAAGGTTCGGGCACACGTCGGATCGATGACCCATGGTCTGGCAGCCGCTGCAGAATGGCACTGTCTTTTTATAGAGGTAGCAGTGTCGCACTTGACTTCTACGCCCTTGTAGTAGACGTAGAACGGCACTTTGTGCCCCAGGAAAGGGATCATGACCGTTCCGGTGGTGCCGAGGCGCCGGCTTGAGAGAAACTCGAACCCCGGGAAGTATAGGTTGTCTGAGACTTGTTCCATCGTGTAGTGGTTTGGTATGCCGTGGATCAACCCTTTGGCAGAGTCGTATGGTGTGAGCCAGTAGAGATTGATCGAGTATATTCGGCCCCCAATGGTCAGTTCTCGGATTCTGTTAAGGAATCGGGCAGCTCGCTGATGAGGCGTGCTCACGGTTAGAATGTTCTGGGTTTCTTCTAGTCGAATCCGCATGTCGGCTTCTCGCCAGGTGAGACCTGCTTCTCGGAAAATCCCTTCGGATAGTTTGGCAGGGCCAAGCTTGGCGAGGGCTAGGCCTTCCTTGGGTCTGATAACAAGTTTATAGTCGTCTTTCGGTGAGTGGTGGTGGCTTAGGCTTCTTGTTATTAACGCTTGGCTTAAGCCGGACGAGCAGGGGTGAGGCTTAGGGTGTTAGTGCCACTCACCTTAGCTTTACGTCTCTGAGCCCGTCCGACGTGCAAGATCCAGCCTTCGTCTGTTGTTGCTTTCGGTTGGATCTTCATCACTGGGACCGCACTGCATGGTGTCTTCATCGCTTGGTTGTTCAGGCTGATCACTTTGGGGCTGATCCGATGACAAGACTGGGCTTGCCATCGTCGCTCGGCGGGTGCTCGTACTAGGCCCGAAGTTAGGCCCAGCGCGGCGCCACCACTTCCCAAAGAAAACCGGCTGTGAAAACAGAAGAGGTGCCCTCATGGACGAATTCTTGGTTTGCACAGGTTCCTGATGACTTCTGGCACACGCTACAGATGTTTTCCCACGGAAACATTGAAGAAGTGTACTTCTGGAAGGTCGATTTCCAGCAGAAAGCATTGCAAACGTGGCCGTGCCTCGTCGTCTTCTTCCTGCTCTGGAGAAAATTATTTTTCAAATATATTTCTAATGATACGTCACATTTCGGTGCGAAAGGCAGAGCAATGCCGCTGACGTCAATACATTTTTTATGTTATGACGTGGAAAAACGTAAACAAAATACCATCTTACAGCATGAAAAGAAATTTCCATTGAAATTAATATTTTATATCCAAAGAACGATTTGTAACAGTGTTTTGGATAAAATAACAATGGGCAGGGCCCTCTTTTTGCTGCCAGCCACATCAAGGACCTTGTTTTCGTTAGATACGCCGTCCATGTAATCCCTGGGAATGTGGCAACGTAGCCTAACGACTACCCACATTCGCAATTAAGATAACATGACCGACGTGTGGCTAACCCCGATAGTCGTTTTCTGTGCTACCACTGCGGAGATGAAGACCACATTTACCATCGCTGCCATTACAAAAGGGCCGGTTCTCGAGGGTTATCCGTCGACGCCCCACGCCCCCTACCTGGTCAGCGCCCAACTGAGTGAATAATACCTGACCAACAGAAACCGATGGTCAACGCCCTTCAACGGCTCGCATTTGCTCTAACCGTACCGATAGCCAAAACATCGAAGCAACGCAGACTTCATGCGTGGGAGTTCCCCAAGCCCACGTAGGAGAAACTAAAAACAGCAACCTATGGAATTAAATTTGCACGACAGCAGAATATTGAAAAGCTTCCAGCCACGCAACGATTCGCCGAAGACCACGATCAACAGCATGCCCTCTGCCAGATAACCACTCTAACCCTGACGTGACTCCCGCACTCGACGAAAACGACACGGCGCTGTGCGTACCCGAGATGACCAAGCCGGCCGCTAAGGAGACGATGATAACGACGACGCTTATGCCCGAACGCCAGCACGCACAAGCCGATATACGACGTGCCGACACACCCGGAACTCGAGAAAGTGGCGTCCTGTGTACAGTTGTACGTCGACGGCTATGATGTAGTCGCCCTGATAGACTTGGGAGCCGCCTATTGAGTAATGAGCGTATCATTCCCGTCCACGCTGAAGAAAGTTGCGACCAGATGGGGCGGACCGGACATACGCACAGCAGGAGGCTATTTCGTATTGCCAAGCCGAACATGCACATCACAAGTCACTGTAGATGGCACTACGTACCCTGCCGCGTTCATCATTTCGCGTAACTACTCCCGCGATCTATTTCTGGGAAATAATTTTTTTGACCGACAACGGTGCAATAATTGATCTCTCGACTTAGTGGATAACTTTTTACTGGGATTGCTCCATAACGTTGGAACAGACCCTCGAGCACCGTGCTGCTTTAATTATCGCCGAGGATTCCGCCACTCTGCCACCCCGCGAAAGCTTGATCGCAGTCTACTGTGAGGGTGCGGCTCCTGACGTCGACGTTATCGCAGAGAGTGACGAAAATTTGCATCTCGACCGTGGTGTTACTATCGCAAGAAGCATTTCCTGCTTTAAGCAACGGCAGTCTCCCATTTAGGTTACTAATGTCACCAAGGAGTACCACCATTTAAACAACGACGCTGCAATTGCGGTTCTCGAAACATAAGAAGTGAGTGCCGTGATTGCGGTCGCCGACTTGGAATGTGCAGCAGAAAATAGCTTCAGGCTTCGGCATCTAACTGACATAAATCCGGCGCTACCTCAAGAAAAACGGAAGAAATATTTGGCTTTGCTGCGTCGCTACAGTGGGTGATTTTCGTCGAACTCGAAATTGCGTCAGACACCTCTAGCGAAGCACCGAATAATACCCGAAGAAGGAAACCGACCTACCCGACAGTCACCGTTCCGCGTGTCTTCATCCGAGCGGGAAGCCATTAGGATACAAGTGGAAGACATGTTCACCAACATTATACAGCCATAGGATACCCCCAGACTACGCCGGTCGTACTCGCGAAAAAAGACGGCGGATTTTAGTTTTGCGTTGACTATCGCGGACTGGACAAAATCACCAAAAGTACGTGTACCCCCACCACGAATCGATGTTGCCCTCGACCATCTCTGCCTCGCGAAGAACTTCTCATCGATGGATCTAGAGACAGGCTACCGGCAAATAGTGTTGTGAGTCCTGCACCCCCGTGAAGGAATAAGCTGCGCTTCTGCTGACGAGCGACGAATTCCTAAACTGCCACGTGGAAGCGAGAAATAAATCTTTTGGGCCTACTTGTATGGGCTGTTGTCTAACTCCCTTGAACACATCGTCTCCACCGTGGCCTACCAAAGGTTTCCGGTACAAAAGTGGTACAGTGTCTTTGCTATCACGTTCCGGGGTACCTTTCTCACCTTTCCAACGAGTGGGTATTCCCACGAAAGCACCATCTGCAGTGAAGACACCACGCTCGCCATCTCCTTCTAATAGCCGCGGAATGGTAAGCCATAATCGACCGAAATCGTTATGCCGCCACATCATTTTCTGTTGATTACGGCTCCCACACCACATGTTTCTAGGAGCTCGCATTCCAGCCCAGCCCTTATTATGTCTCCACCACCAGTCTGACCTAATCCTTCAATCGGATACCCAATGCTCAATCTTGTGGCCGTGGCTTGCAGGCGGGGAACGGAACTATAAGAACAGCTGGACTACCACCTTCAGTTCTGCCTTCATCAGTTAAATTCCTTCCCCTCCAAGTTCGTGGAAAAAGTTTGTGAGGCGCATGGGTTCGTATTGAGACCGCAAAGAAGACACCGCCTGCGATCGTTGTAGCTTCAGTATCCTGGCGGCATCGAAGGTGGCAATGCGCGCTGCATACGTGATCGCATAGTAAGCGCCAATATTGCACAAATTCGACCTGTGTAAATAAATTGTTCTCGTTCCTCTATGAGTGAAGAATTTATTATGCCGCATCAACTTTCCATTTGCACCTTGTCGCCGAGGTCTGGCCCGTACCAATTCGCATTTTGAGGTACCGAATTATTTTCATTTCAGGCTTCGCAGCTTTGTCTTCAAAAGCCAAGTCTCCAACTAAAAAAGAGGGGCAGCTCCCAAAAAAGCACCCAACAGACATTTCGTGAGACCCCTATAATATTACGCTTGCTGGCCATCTCGAAATGGGAACTTGTGCATTCATATTTGTCTCCCATGGCGGTACTAAAATTCGTCTTCGGCTCTTTGTTTTGGAGGTAATATGGCTATCCTCAAACATTCACCCTTTCTTCATTTCCTCATTGCGAAACGCGGTATACTTTGCTTTTTTTATTTCGGTTATTGCAGCAGCCACTCCTGTAGTTGGAAACTACTCACTTTACGATATCTGTTGGTGTTTATCACGGTAATGCCACCGTGCTGCTATTTGCTTGCTGCCCAGGTTTGTGGACAACTGACATAAACTCATGGAACTTCTTCCGACAGCCTTAGATGCACACAAATGGACGAAAATACGCGTGCGGAGCGGAGCTTGCTTGTTGCTTGCTACGATAGCGAAAGGGCGCTGTCATTCGGCTATTATTTTACGGTAATGACTTGTTAGTATGCCATCTTTAAGCGCTGCGGCACTGCTCACAAGCAATGCAACGCATGTACGCCTTTGAGAAACAACCTTTATTAAGGCAAAAACAAAGAAGTAGTTTAAATTTGAGAAAATGAACCATTTTGACTTTAGAAATGACATATCCTACGAAAAGAAAAGTAAACTAGCATTAATAGAAAACGACTGTCGCTTCGTCCATGGTCTGTTTTAACATTAACACCACCATTTAAATGTAGCAACACCTTGTCTCCTTTTTCTTCGTGGTTCTGAATGCATGTGTACATGTTTACAGATATGAAGATACCTGATAAACATTGTTGAAATTGATCAATTAAAGCCTACTGCACTTGTGGGCGATTAGGTGATGTAATTGGAAGGTAATATTCTGCCCTGAGATATACTTGTATGTATACTAAATAATATTTGAGACGCGCCTGTATGCCTTTTGAAGACAACCTTTGTTATTGCAAAAATAAAGAAGTAGTTCAAATTTCAGAAAATTAACAATTTTGATTTTAGAAATAAAGGATACTAAAAACAAAAAGTAAACTAGCAAAAACAGAAAACAAATACTATCTGTCTACGGTCTGTTTTAATTTAAACAGCAGCATGCGAAGGTAAAAATTTTTTTCATTTTTTGGTGGTTTAGATTATATTTGCAGATGTTTTTACAAATAGAGGTATTTTATTAATAATGTCGAAATAACTCTGTGAGGAATCCACTGCTAGTGCGGTCAATAAAATGAAATGTTATAATGGGGGACTCTTCTTCTCAGTAATATTTGTATGCATATTGAACAATATTTCAGACGTGCTTGTTGGTCTTTCTCGCTCGTTTTTCTCGTAGTTCGTGTTACTTGCTGCTAAAAGCTGTTAGTATAAATCTCAGCACGTTTACATTTCCTCTCTGGCAATGTTTTAGGGGAACCATTGTACTTATTGCACAGGTGCGGATACTATTTTGATGCTTGAGTGGAATAGGTCGCCTTGAATAGCTGCGACAAAGCTCCACGTAAATATCTCCCACCGCTTCGAAGGGACTCAGCGTTTTCATCTAGTCAATCAATTTTCTGTACCACATAAAAACCTGGTTACTAAAAATACCTAGTCAATAGCTGTGGACAGAGGCTGCTTTAACAGATGCTGCTAATAACGTCAGTCCTCGGTGGCCTCGCGCGACACTTCCCGTAGAACACGGCTTAGGTCATATATAAAGGTGCTCCACGTTCTGTGGCAAGGTTTTATGGTAGACGGAATGGCAATTGGCCCTTACGGCAGAGTGCGTATTTGTGGATTGGGGAGGGAGGGTTTTTTAACACTACAGCTGGACATGAGATAAATGAAACATGAGCTAACTGGAAATTTTTTTGTGACGACATAACACGCTGCGCACAAACAAGGCAGCATTACAGAATTTGTATTCTCCTTTGACCCAGACCATTTTTCGCAAAGGTAAATTAATCCATCGAATTTTCACGTCGACGGGTGAACAGAAAAAAATATTGCATGACATTGGCTGAAGTTACGCTGACAAGTGTAATATTGCTTGTGTTTTAGCGTGCACGGCAATAACGAGTCACGGATTGTTTTTTTTTGCGAGTATTACTACAAAGCAGAAAACACCCCACGGGAGAAAATTATATTTCAAATATATATCTAATGATGCGCCAAAGTTCAGTGCAAAAGGCAAAGCAAAGCAGCTGAAGTCAATACATTTTTAATGTCATGACGTCAAAAAAAGTTAACAAAGTAAAATCTTACAGCCTGAAGAGGCATTTCCATTGAAATGTATTATTGTATATCGAAAAAATGATTTGCAACAGTGTTTTGGTAAAAAAATAATGGGCAGTGCTGCTTTTAGCTGCCGGCCACATCAAAGACCTTATTTACGTTAGATATGGCGTCCATGTTACCTCTGGGACTATGATAATCTAACGTACTGACTAGCCACCTTCCAAATTACGATAACATGACCGACGTGTGACTACCACTGATAATCGTTTGCTGTGCTACCACTGCGGAGATGAAGACCACATCTACCATCGCTCCCCTTAAAAAAGGGCCGGTTCGCGAGGGTTATCCGTCAACCCGTAATGCCTCTACCCGGCCAGTGCCCAACTGAGATAGAGGAATACCTGACCAACAGAAACCAAGGTTCAGCGCCCTTCAACAGTTCGCCTTTGCCCTAACCGTACCGATGGCCAAAACATCGAAGTAACGCAACTTCACGCGTGGGAGTTCCCCAATCCCACGCAGGGGAAACTAAAACCAGCAACGTCTGGAAGTAAAGTTGCACGATGGCGGAATAATGCGAAGCTTCAAGCGACGCAACAATTCGCCGAAGACCACGGTCAAAGACATGCCCTATGCCATTTGACCACGTCTATCCCCGACGTGACTCCCGCATGCAATGACAACGACACGGCGCGGTGCGTACCCGACATGACCAAGCCTGCCGCTAAGAAGACGACGATAATGACGACGCATGATGCTTGACCGCCAGCACGCACAAGCCGAAATACGACGCACCGACACTCCCGGAACTCGAGAAAGCGGCGTCCTGTGTACAGTTCTACGTTGAGGGCCTTGAGGTGGTCGCCCTCATAGACACACCAGCCGCGTACTTCAGTAATAAGTGGATCATTCGCGTCTAAGCTGAAGAAAGTTACGACGAGATGGGGTGGTCCGGACATACGCATACCAGGACAGTATTTCGTAACGCCAAGCCGATTATCCACATCACAAGTCACTATAGATGGCATCACGTACCCTGCCGCGTTGATCATTTCACGTAAGTGCTCCCGCGACGTAATTCTTGGAACGAGTTTTTTTGACTGACAAGAGTGAAATATTTGATCTGCCGACCAAGTCGATAACCTTTTACTTCGATCGCTCCATGACGCCGGAACCAAGCCCCGAACACCGTGCTGCTGTAAGGATCGCTGACGATTCCGTCACCCTGCCACCCTGATGTGTGTTGCGCTAGGCCAACTGGGGCCCAAAAGAGGTGTTAGTTGCAAGAAATGAAAAGGTACATACTAAACATGGTGAGAAAGAACAAAAGTAAAATCAAACGTAATGTTGATGGGTTGTTAAGAACGCCCGGTGGTATATCAGCATGGTATGAAATTGGGTGTGGAAATTTAATTTCCGATAAATAATTAGAAACGCGCTTCACCGAGAAGATGGGATTGTCTCCTGAAAAGTATGCAAGGTTTACTTGGAATATGGTGTCGGCGTAATTCTTGGAATTGTTTTCGCTGTGATATTACGGGTGCCATGTATCAAATTGTGATGATTACGGTGACGTCGGATATATCTGATCGTCCCAT
This sequence comes from Haemaphysalis longicornis, assembly GCA_013339765.2. Classification (NCBI taxonomy): domain Eukaryota; kingdom Metazoa; phylum Arthropoda; class Arachnida; order Ixodida; family Ixodidae; genus Haemaphysalis; species Haemaphysalis longicornis. The sequence continues at coordinate 116,825,814 of CM023452.1, read as the reverse complement.
CCAACTATCTCGTCCTATGACCCACGGGAAATTGATGGTTTTGATCAACCCCTTGATAAGCTTTTCCCGAGGGGCATTGGATTTGATGCCGTTTGCGCCTGGAGAAAAATTACTGTTGCGTCGAGGGTTATTGGGGGGGGAGTCGCCTACTTTCATGGCTTTTTGGGCGTGGGTTGCTAGCTCCATTTATACGGACAAATTATGCAGCAAATAAACAGAAGAATAGCTATACACAAGAGCACATTCAAACGTTTTACATTCGTCATTGCGGCGCTGCAATACGTTGCGACGTGTTTTTGTTTTTGGTGAGCGTGGTTGGGGTAAGGACACAAGTCAGTTTGAAAGAGAAGAACAATGAAGGAAATATTGGTTGCCCGTATTGAACGTGTCAAAATTAATGGTTGGAAAGAATGGACACACGAAAACATGAACTTGACAATGTTTTTCCAGGCAGAAGGACAGAGGTGAGAGTAACCATGGGGTATGGTGGAGCGGTGTATTTAAAATACGATGCAATGTAATCAAGATTCGACGAACACACCTCGAGCATTGTTTAAGCACCACCCATCCTTTTCCGGCAATGGCGCTGCGCGCAACTGTTCGAGTTTTGTGGTTCTCTTTACAATATGCAGAAAAGTTGCATACAGACGCGAAGTAACAACTGGTAAGAAAACTATCGGAACGTGACGTTGTCGTAAATTCTAAGGAGATTTAGAAGCGCAAGACCAAACAAGGAGGAGCGGGACAGCGGTATTGGTTTGAAGGTCAAGGGCTTGGGCACTTATTGGTAGTTATGACCTGGGTACTAAGCATGTTGTGCACAATATCACGACGCCTTGAAAATGCTCTGATATAGGCCGTGCACACCGCTCTAAAAGTAACACTTATATCTTATTTCTTTCATATTCAGCGTTTAAATTCTCCAAAAAAGAACACAAATCGTGTCACGGGCCTTGATACTCTGGTGTCGTCACAAAGCGTTTCTACAAGAAGGTGCCACCAGCGACGTTCCCGGCAATGTACTGCCTACTATAGTAGGCCCGTTCACCTGCTTTTTTCGGCATCAGCATAACGGCAACGTTGCTGCGTGGCAGTTCAACAGAGACGGACGGGTTATTTGATTTCATTAACTGCTGCAAAAGCTTCGGTATACTTTTTCACGTCTGAACTTGTAGGAGAGTTTCCGGTTCCGACTGTACTAATGTGAGGGGTACCTTATGTACACCCGTCGACACAACATTCAAAGTATTTTGCGGTCTCAGGGCTATAGGCTCCGTGCAGTCAAGTTTGCCGAGCGGGCGCAGCGCCATCTACCTCGCCTCCGCGCAATACTGGGTAGGCCGAGCCGCACCGTCCTGGCCGGCCTCCTGCTTTAGGCACTGTGCACGCGCCCTTGCAAAGGCGTCTATCAAGTGGTTAGGGGCGCTTAAGTTTGCAGAATACATTGCAACGGCGACAGGATGGAGTATTGTCGACCGAGAGTCTTTAAAAGAAACAAAGCGCAGAAGGAAAGCTACCGCCTTCGCTGCCCTGAATCGTCCAAGTTGGGAAGGCTGGTCACAGCCTCACAGGAGGCTCATGTTTCCGTGAAATTTTTAGAAAATACAATGACGATGACTGCTGCTGTCAAAGTAAAGTATATCGGTTTGCTGGCTGTTAATAGTCGTGAGCTTACCATAGATTTCCCCTCTTAGCGAATACCGCGCGCATTGGCAGTATTTGCACGAAGATTGGTTTCTCTGCATCATGCGTGCGTCTTCCGCGGCGTTTATAACAAAAATTCATGCGACACGCAACACTCAGCCGTATTTTAAATGTAAGAGAACTAATTGATGGCTGCAACATCTCACCCCCTTTTTGGAAAAATATGGCGGTTTTTAGACAAAGTAGGGTCATTTGAAAAAAAAAAGCTGTCAAAAAGTCGAAATACCTACGTCAGCACAAGGTATAAAAGCAATGCATATGGGATTTTCCCGCTGCAAATAAATGCTGCTCAATAAAACAAAGTCGTTTTAACTTGGCTCACAACACCAACTTCAGAGAAAAATAAAAAATAAACTCAGTTCATGATGATTTTAATATTTGGAGGCCCTGCTTACAAGGAAGAGATAGTCTTAAATCGTTCACGGGCATTTCCTGGCGGGCTTGCAGTGAAACCCGTGTACGCTCTGAATGTATTCATGGAAAAGGAGACGGGAGGCACAGAGGTTGCAGTCTTCTTTCGCCCCATTTCGCTTCTCAGGCGATACTGCTTGACCGATCCTGCACGGAGCAAGGAAACGTGCTCGCTCCGTGATCTCGGGGTGGGACGAACTGGCACCAGTGGGAACGAACTGTCAGGGGCGAGGAGCAGGCGATAATTCAAGCGATAATTCAGGGCGATAATTCAGGCGATAATTCAAGCCGTGAAATTGAAAATCGTCGTCAGGCTCGTTTCTATGCTGCAGCGGGCGCTTTTCCGACAGAAGCAAAAAGCGAAAACGCCCGCGTGTTCGACATTTCGGCGCATGCTAAAGATCCCCAGGTGGTCAAAATTAATTCCTATCCCCTCACTACGGCGTGCCTCATCGCCTATCTGGCGTCGGCGCGTTGAACCGTAAAATCAATCAATCGAAAATCACCGCCAGTTGCTGCATAGTTCTCGAGGCTTCCCACTCGCATGATCTACATTGGAGCCCGCGTAGTTAAGGTAATTATACTTGCTTGGAAGTCAATGCTACTAGCACGTAATACAGCGTACAGACCGCACTGTACCAAAACAATCGATCCAGCGAGACGTAGCACCGTATTCGCGATACCACGGCGGTCCGATTTCACGTATGCGAAGAAAACGGTTTCTTTTCAATTCTGTAAACAGCTAATAATTTGTGCTTTATAGCGGAAACAAAAATTCACTGAAAAAAACTATGTGAAAACGTGAAAACGTGCGCACGAAAGGCTTCACCATCGTTCTGGCTATGCGTGGCACTGGGAAGTCAATATCGCTTGCCCCCCCTCCTCCTCCTCCGTACGCGTAGTCAACAGTTCAGTCCTTCAGACTATCCCTAGCTAGGTGCGGTAGAATTACTGTAGTATGTTTTAATTAATCTAAAAGTGAAAAAATTGCGTATACTACATTTCATCCGGTGCCGCCAAGCAGGTGCGCAACGGAAACCCGAGCACGCTGGCGAGCGGTGGCCGACCCAATATTTTTCTTATTCCCGGATGGCGGCGCTGGGAGTCGCGGCTCAGTGTCGCCCTCTGTTCACTGCACGGCGCCTATGAAGGCAAACACTCTTACGTAAATTTCGCCTCAATGCGGCTCAAATCATTATAACCCAAGCTATCTTAATTCGATCTAGTCTATCTTAATTTACACAGCGTGTAAAGTGGCGTTCGACGACATTCGTACATTTAGGACTAGGCTAGCACCACCATAAGCGTCTGTCGTTGTGGGATGGGGTTTCCGTCACAGCTTCTTAATGTCGAGGACGGTCGTTCTTGACCGGCTCTTGCCATGAGTATTGTTTTTTCGCCTTTTCATTGAAATATAATTTTCCCGGCTTAGGTTAATTTTTGACGCTTCAAAGGATTGCTTTGTGTTCGTTAGGTCTTGTTATGTTACTTTTGGCTAATCATGTTAGGTTACCTTATGGTACGTTAGGTAGAGCGATCTTGCGTCAGGTGCGACCTTTTCCCGAAGCGTTGGTGGGCGTTGATATAGTGGAGTTGTTGCCGGACAGTACTCTAGACACCGTCTTTAATATTTCATAAACTGCCTTTACCCTAAAAAAATTTTATTCCACCTTAAAAATCCTTCAAAGATCTTACACGAATTTAGTTATGTTAAGCTATCCTAATTCATCGAAGGCCACCTTAATTACTCCTTAGTAATTATTGCGATCAATTTCGATAACTCATCATATTATGTTATTGCATTTTAGTCCACGATTATCCCACCATAATTTAACTCGCTAGTCGTCCTTATAGGTCATTATTCAATCATTCATTAACTGTGATAATAGTTATTCGTCTACCAATGCCAATTTAACATTCCTTGGTTCGCTTGTGGCCTCTCTTGGAGTTATTTGCCGGTGGTGTTTACGCCGTTGTCATTCAAGGTGACACTTCCAAGGCATGTATATGGCGTTTTTATTAAAATAAGCTCCGCCATGCGTTGTACCAGGCCAGTCATACAATTACGAAAATCATTAGAACAAATTTAAATAATGTAGCGCTAGATCGGGTAGTTGGACAACACCCAAGTCCGTTGTTTTTTAGTATTGTTTCACGAACACCCTCAAAGCACTTTGTTCAAAGACTTCCTGATTATCAGGACTCTCCAGTTTTGTCTATCCGTCTTTCTGTTGATTCAGCCCCCTCTTTTTGGTACCAGATGAGATTGATGAAAAAGAAGGCAGCCAATCACTAAATTTTTACAAAGAGTACTCTGGACACAGCGACAAAACAATCGTCAGGACATATGACCACAGGAGGAAATATTTTTCCAATGGTTCCGCAAACGTTCGAAATTCAGTGACCACGTCGAGCCCATAGCATCCGTTAAGAACAAAGCTGAAACCCAGAACATCAAATCAATAATGATTTGTAAAACCTGACCAGCGTTAGCAGTTGGAATCAGAGCCCCCCACCGGGCCTAAATGAAAAAAATAAGCGACCTGCATAAATAACGCGAGGAAACTAAGCAGGTTAGTTAGATTAAGGAGTTGCTGCACGTTTTTTTTTCTTCTTTTCTTTTGGCCCCGGCTACACCACCCGTCTAAAGCCTGACAGTGTGTAGGAGGTGTTACCTTCATAATATTACCACTCCCTCTACAAAGCTGTCTTCCTGTGTTGCTGATTTTATACCTTCATCGGTGGAGGTGTGATATATGACGAGATTTCACGCATAATGACGTTATGTGTTGACTGTAAGGGAGGGCTAAATGACGCACAAGGATTGGCTGTAATCGACAACGTCTGAACATAGATGGATCTGTAGTTGCGTGCTTGTGTTGTGTCAGAGTACGGCAATACGAAAAAAAAACAGAACAAATATCTTGGTCTTCAGTGCCTTGGGCTTGGAACGACATGATCCGGCCGGTTGAAACACAGTCAAAGAATATTTAGGTCCTTTTTTATTTTAAAACCGCGTGTATAGTTTACCACTCGAAAGCTTCAAGCTGATGTTTCGGTTATCGCAAGAAAACTCGCTCATAAGCACAATCGGCTATAGGAAAAAGTGGGAGATAAAACGACGTTGCTCCATGTAACGAATACTGAGAACGACCCGCTAGGAGCCCCTTCGTTGTGTCAGGCTCTGTTGAATAAGCTACAGCTATGACGTCTCGCGGCGAGAGACCCAATCGACCCGGTCTATCTCGGCTTGAAAGGAAAGTTCTTGGTGTCATCTGTTCTGTTCTACTGAGCTGTCCTCACAAAAGGATGTAGCGTCCTTTCCAGGGCCAGCTTGACGGTGGAGATACCATGGCTGGCGTAACAATGCATAGCGTGATAAAGTCTGTGGTCGTCTTTCCTCTTCGAGGCATTTTTCCAATGCAGACGAAGAAAAGAAAGGATCAATTACTGAATTTGCCGTGCCTGAGCTATCGCTTCGTAACGAAACGTAATCTAACGGTAAGGTTTCGTTTGTATGCCTGCCAGTGTAGATTTTCTAAATTTAATGATAGACCGGTAACATGTTGCATAAATGTGATATGCATGAATAAGAAGGGTAAAGGTTCATTCTTTGTGGTATTACGGTACATTACCCAAGGAAGATGCAAGGAACGATTAGGAGTGGAAAAATTCACCCCACCTCCCCGAAGGGAATCGTGAGGAAATGCGAATGCCGGCAGACATTGCCTACACTCTCCCACACACGCGGGAGTTCCGGCGAGCTCCCGCGATGCGAGCGCCCTCACACGCCCGAGCGCGCTCCTCCTCTCCACTCACTCGCCGCTGATCCACCCGCACCACCTGCTCCGGTTGCTAGGAAAGAGGAGGAGCGCGCTCGCTCGCAGCTGTTGCTATGGGAGAGGGGGTGAGAGCGGAGAGATAACACCTGCGGGCGCGTGGACGCCGCACGGCGCCTGACATGGCTCGACTAACAAATGCATTCGCATTTAAAATTTGGTTATCTCAGTGTCCGAGCGCGACTGATAATTTTTGGACAAAACTTGCACAACTTGGAGAGGAAATTGCTGTTCTTAGATGGCGGCGCTCAGTCGTGCTCATCCTGTAGTTCTGACAGGCGAGCCTATCAACAGGTTGTTTAAACTTAAGCTGCTTATGGCTATCCTCCGGAGATTTCTAATCTCCGTCTGCAAAAACTTCAAAGGCCCCTCGCGTCTTTGAAGCGCTAGGCGTTCGATAGCACGACACCTTTGTGGTTGTGTATGTATGTTTGTATACGGGCTTGCTTGCATTTACTTTGGTTCGCCCTTCCTTTAACGGGGATAAGCAGTTGACTGCCCCCTCGCATCTTTGAAGTGCTACGCATTCTATGGAACGAGGCCTTTCTGTGTGTGTGTGTATAATATTTGTATACGGGCTTGCTTGCATTTATTGGGTTCGCACTTGATTTAACGGGGGATAAACAGCTGGCTGCATTCGCCATCTACCTTCATACCGCCAATAGCGTCTCATCCTAACGGATACTACAGTTTAATCAGCACGGTGGGGGCAGAGCTTAACGGAAAGTTTTGTGATGAACCAAGCAAACACACTCCACTTGTCCTTTGCGTGGTTTATATCCAACAACACTTCTGCAACTAATATAAGTTTTTACTGCCAAAAATAAAGTAATGCTTTACAAACATTCATATTTAAAAAAATATCAGAACCTTTAGGCAAGATGCACAAAAAAATTGTTTTTTGGAAGTTTTGGTATAAGACACAAAAGTGGATTTTCGGGCAGCCAAGCATTGTAGGCGAAGAACGTCGCTAGCTGCTATAGCGGCACCTATGACAGCCCGCGACGGCAGCGCCAGGCTTGGCCCTAGCATATCAGTAGGAAATTGTATAGCACCGTTCCCTCTCTCATCGTTCTAAGCTCTTACGTTCCTAGCTTCCTTTTTTCAGCTGGTGATTCATGAGTACCTTGTGCGGGACAGTTGATCGAGGACGTTAGTACGCATCGGCCGCAGAGCTGGGGGTCGGGGGGGGGGGGGGGGAGGGGGGGACCTGACCGTCGCCACCAAATAGGGTACTTCCTGTCTCCTACAGTTGGGGCCCAGTTATCGGACCCTATGGGTGAGCGGTAACCCGTGGCAGGCACCGCACATTTGGCAATTGGCACTGTCTGATGCCCTCGCTGAGCAATCAGTCTTGGAAGAGAGTCAGACAAAAGGATTGGAGCAAAATTGCTTCCCTCATTCCCACCCTTTTTCCCATAACCCATCCCGATGTCCAAGTTCCGTTCCCAGCAACCCACCCTAATCCGGCTTTTCCTAGGGGGGACAGGAGGGGTCCTCCCGGGCCTCGTCCCCCTGGCGGTGGGTCGCAAGAAAGTCTTTCCCGTTAATTTCTCTCCACCTTCGTGTGGTCAAAATTCTCTTTGCCGGTTGGCCCTATTTTTGTACTCTTGCAATTGGGTATAACCGGTTGTACTTCGTGTGGTACCGGGGAGCTATTGAAAGCTCCATTTACTCATGTCCAGTGGTGGCGGGTATGGCACCCGGATTCACTTTACGCTTGTTGGCAAGCATCGAGACGTCACACGTGTTTACTTTCATCCGGCTCCTCGTGGCGGCGGTTGTCATCGGTTAAAATGGGTGTAAAACTACAAAGACAATCAATAGGCGTGCGCACTTTGCGGCATGACTACCACTTATCCGAACAATGTGAGTTTTCTGCTCATCAATCGCTACGCAAAGGAATGGCTCATGATTTCGTAATTAGACGGAATGCTCAAAATGCACTTATTGCCTAACAATTTTGGTGACTTGTGACCAAACGCTTTTTCATACTCTAGACGAAATTGCGGGATAAACTATTGGGGTGTGGCCATCACAGGCTCCTTGCCCAGGAGCAGTTATATTTAAATTATTCCTTCCGCTCACCATAATCGCCTGAGCTTAGGGGTCAGTTTTGTCGCAAATCCACGCTGGTTATTGGAGATGGCGATGGTTCTCCGCGAAGCCATTGGAAGCGACTATTTCTCCTTTTGATAACAGCCTGCGGATTCTCTGCTGACGTTGTGGCATGGTGGATTCCACCGGCGTTAAAAAAAGTCGCTAATATATCATATAGGTTGTTAGTGGTTACGTGTTACGGCTCAAGGATCTAGCCATTTTTCTGGCGTAACCGTGGAGAACTCAATAATGTCCTTTAACCATTTTAATTTTAGCATGATGGGGCATAAAACATTTTTCAAAGAGATTAAAGTACGCTAATTTATGTGTTAGGGATAGAGAGAGAGAAGGCTTTTTATTAGAGGAGATAGTCGAGATGTTTGCCGCAATTGCGCACCGACATGCTACTCGGCGTGGGAAGGGAAAAGGGGAAAAGAAAAGGTCCGATTGGTTACAGGGCAGACAAAAGACGAAGAGAATAAATAAATGAGAAAAAAATAACAAAACGATGACGTTTTAGTTTGCGTCAGTAGTGTGATTGAAAAGTCTGTTGTTTTAACTCTAAATCACTGCAATAAAGCCAATCCTGTCCAGATAGGCAAGCAACGGCGCCAGTACATTGCGTTGAGCTTGTGGGGATGACTATGGACCACCTAGGCGGCACAGAAAGTGTGTTCCAAGACTGGCCCGTCTTTGGCCGCTTTCTGGCATGTCCGCCCAGCATCCAGGTTCTGGCAGCCACTGATCATACGATGAACGGCCAACATTCGGCAATCAGCGCTTCGGTATTTCTTCGGCCGCCAGTGTTCAGACGCACAACGGGAGCTTCCCGGCTGCCAGATATTCAGTTGTCTTTCGGCTGCCGATGTTGAGAAAGAAATCGGCGGGAATACGGCTTTAGGGCATCCGTTTTTCCTTCGGGAAGCGGTGTTCAGCCGAAGCACGGCAAGCGACCGGCCACAGGATATCCGTATTTCTGTGGCAGTTGGTGATCGAAAGGAGACCGGCCGTAGCGCGGCTGCCGCGCATCCGCTCTTTCAAAGGTGAACCGCGCGTCCGGCGGCAGAATATTCGTTTTCTTCGGGCAGCCGGTGTTATAAAGGAGACCGGCCGACTTACGGCCTCAGAATGTACGTTTTTCATTTGGATAGCGGTCCTCGGCTGAATTACGGCAAGCGAACGGCCGGAGAATTTTCGGCAACCGGTTTCAAGAGGAGACCGGCCTTCGTAAGGTGTAGGACCGGTTTTTCCCTGGGCGAAGAAAGAGCCGTTAGGGTGCCGAATGGCGCAGACACGTTTTTCATCCGCTTGGTGTTTCCACGTATTAAATGAACGAAGTACGTTTGTCAAACAGTAATGAGTGTTCTAGGTAAACGGGCAAGGTGCAAGGACTCACTGGACATTACCAGGGAAACGTTTAGGCCATCGAAATATCATTTATTGCCACAAGAAGACTATGCCACACCGACGGGTGCGCTAAGCCTCGCCAGTCATAGCCGCTACAACCCCTCGCCCGTCGGCTTCGTCGACGCATCAGCTCGAGGCTATTCGCCCCCTCAAGAAATGGAGACCATTGGAGACATCGACCCGGCAGTGATGTTCTACCGGAGATGGCGGTGGTTCACCAAAATAAGTGGCCTTAAAGGGTGTCGAGCAAGCGGTCACCACGCAGGAGCTTAACCGGCGCCATGTCAAGGACTCCCCACCAAATAAAGGCAAGGGTGCGCTAAAGCGCAAGTTTCCGGCTATTCTTCTCAAAATATTACTGCGAAAAACAATGTGCACTATGTTATTTTTGTAAACGTAGAAGAGGCTAAGCTCGTGCATTGGTAGGCTAAATTTCGTGACCTGGACTATGTTACTTCATGGAATTTTATTACTGCCTATTTAGAAACAAGTGTTATTTTGAATTTGCCATAACAACACAGCCTTGTGAATGATGAAGCCTGGATGATAATTTCGTTGCGGTGTTTGAAATTGAGATTGGCTACACTTGGGATATTACTCATTTGGTTAAACATAATCGCCAGCATCCTAGCAAACACGGATTCTGTCAGGTTTTTCTTGCTCAACGCAGCTTGTTGAGGCCACGCACGATTTGGCTCTAGCAATAGATAAGCTTAAAGTAGCTGACTATTTTCTTGTGCGGAAAAAAACGCATTTGACGGTGTTTCATACTCCCTTCTTGTTAGTACATTGCTGGCAATAAACTGAATGAATCGGTTATTGCATGGATAGCCGAGTGTATCTCTCTAAGACAGCATTTGGTCGCTCTCAATGGTTGTTCGTGCGGATATGTTCCCGCGACCTCAGGAATTCCGCAAGGCTCAGTGCGGGCCCTCTTTTGTTTGTGTGGCCTGAAATCTTTGTTAAAAATGTTCGCGAATGATTGCGTAATTTACAGGACTATAGCGAATGAATGTGATTCCGAATACTTGCAGCCTAATTCAAATTAATAACATCCTGGTGTGCTGATTTAGAAATTCGTTGAATCATAAAAAGTGTGTTAACGTCAACTTTACAAGAAAACCTTCATTCCAACCGATGTCTCCCACTACGTCCGGAGCTGGTGTGACTGCCAGCGACCAAAAACGCCGCCGACGAGACCCGCCGGAATTCTGCACACGATCGCCGTCCCATTCAGGCCCTTCCAACAGATTGGAATGGACCTTCTGGGCCCATTTCCTACGTCGTGATCCGAGAACAAGGGGATTGTCGTCACGACAGACTACATGACGCGCTACGCAGAGACCGCCGCTCTTCCGAGGGGGACTGCACAAGAAGTCGCAAAGTTGTGCTGCGACATGGAGCCCCTCAAGTCCTAATCACGGACCGCGAACAGACTTTACTGCTGAGCTGATGCAAGGAATCTTACGCTGGAGAAACACGGATCATCGAAAAATTGCGCCCACCTCCCCGCGAGGGAAACCCTGTGTAGATGCGACGCATCGTGGGGTTCACTTGGTGTTTCCGTTGGATTGATTGTGAAATCGCGTGAAACGTGTCGGGAACGCGTATTATTATTATGTTTTATGATTATTATTATGTTTTATTGGCCAATCTTGGTCAATCCCTCTAAGTGGTATGCTTGGGGCTTCGCTGTCGCAACGACTTTTCTTTACTCCATCATTGTTGCTGTGAGTGGGAGCTTCTTTTCTTTTATTGCAAGTGTTAATCATTGCCCCATCATGCGTTGTATAAGTAGCTTCTTGACGTAGTTTCAATGAGTCAAGGATATAAGGCGCGTTCGTAGCATTTGATTATGTCTCGGTTTTGTGGCGCAGTGGGGAGAGCACCATGTACCTCGACTTCCGCCCACAGGGTCGTGGGATCGAAACCGGGCACCGCTAACTATTATTTTTTTATAGTGTAGGGGGAGGGGTGCGGACAACGCCGTATGGAGGGACAAGGCGAGTGAATGAGATGCAGTCGCAACTAAAACGACGGCGTACCACCCCCAAAAGGACTTACTAACGGAACGTTTGAACAAGGCAATTGCGTATATGCTGTTCGTGTACGTCGACACTGAAAATAAGACCTGGGACGAAGTTCTCCCGTATGTCCCGTTTGCGCACATGAGGGCTATCCAAAAAACCACGCAGATGACACCTGAAGAGCTCGTCTTCGGAAGAGGGGCCGACTACGATGATTGACGCCATGCTACCGCACGTAGAAGACGACGACCTGAACGCCGACCTCCAGGGATACCTTCAGCGTGCGAAGGAGGCCCGCCAGCTCGCTCGAGTTCGTACAACGAACCAGCAGCTAGTGGATGCCGGTCGCTACAGTCTGCGACGCCGAGACGCCGAGTACCAGCCAGAGGATTGTGTGTGGGTTTGGACTCCGATCCGACGACGCGCGCGGGCTCAGTGAAAAAACACAAGTTCGCTCCAATAAACTTGTTTTCGTGTAAGACAACTGCGTTGTCTTTGGCTTCGTGACGTTGTTCTACGAGACGCAATCGAGAGGGGTGGGTCAGTTGAGAAGTGGCCTCGTAGGTTATTTCGTCTTGACCCGGTGATGAGCGTTTGTTGGCACGACAAATCACTGCGTTGAGCTTTGTGTATAGAAAAAGGAAGATTGATGTGGGGGAAAGCTGCAAGTGGGACTTCGGAGGGGGCAATTGTGGGGCTTGTCGGCGGTACTGATCTGGTAGACAGTTACCATCGCCTGCTTTATTTTTACAATGCCAAACGCATCAGACCGGACCGGCAACCAAACCCTCTTCTTCTACTTCTACGTCTTCTACCCAATCTGTCGCCTTACTAGCGCTTTAGTCACGTAACCGGTTCATCTCGCGGTGACGCGTGGTGGAAAGCGGCAATGTTCGGAAAACTGGCTCCGCCGCGGCTCTCAGTTTTCTGACGCTGGTGCCAGTGCCATTACTTTAACAATGCCAAAGATCGGTTGCCTTAGCAACCAGGCACAAGTCTGTCTCGAATTCAGTTACGGTTCGGTGATCGCGGTTAAGCTCGGGGCCCCACCTCAAGACAGGTGGGCACTGAAGGCGTAGCACTCACTCCCACTGGGAAGCGCGCGATGCGTTTGGCATTGTAATATACCGGAGGCGAAGCAGTAAGCTACAATACTCTTCAACAACCTCTTTCAGTGAAATTTTGTCGTGCAACGATAGCGCTCGCAATGAGTACAGCTGCTGAACGTTGCTGCGCATTCCCTTAATGACGCGCGAAATTCGCGATAGATGCTTGCGAACCTCCAGGTTTGAGGAGAAGTCCCGCCATCGCTGTTTCCTCAATTTTTTTTAATGGCGCCTTACCGGCCTGTGCAATCTGCGAGCCTCTCAAACGTATTCTGATTTCTGAGTGCGGCGTGCCTTTCGTTCCGCACGCCTGCGAAGGGCTCGTAATCATTCATAGTCTGGGTCTGTCTTCACGTTTAGGCGCTCGATCGTGGATCGGGGGACTCGTGAAGGCACTTAGTCATGGTTGGTGGTCTTCATGTGGAGTTGCTGTCGTAATTCTCAGATTTACGCGGCCTTTGTAGGCTTCCTAGTCTGTGAGTTTAATCCTCCTTCCGCCTCGACGCACAGACGCATTGGGAGAGGATATTAAAACGGGATAGTGATCGCTTCCTCTATTTTCTAAATCAGTTCTCCCAGCAAATTTTCGTACTAAATGACCTGAAACAATCGAAATATCAATGCAGCTGCGGATTGCTGAGTTTTTCAGGAACGTAACACTTCCGTCATTCAGTGGCTCAATACAAAATTTTATCATAAACTCTGCGAGACTTGCTCGCGGGAATCTGATTGTGCGCTCCCCCAAATTTCGTTATGTGCATAGAAATCGCCGCGGATCAGATGTGGCGGAGGAGTGCTGGTTACGATATCTTCCACCCTGGAGGCATCAAAGGTAGTCTCTGGCTCTAGGTAGGCTGCAATTGGTGTGAACGGCTGAGTGTCCATTATAGTCCGCGCACCGATGTACTCTTCGGTTGGATGAGGTGGGGTGTCCACTGCTGCAGCAGGTACATCATTGCGGAAATCTATGAATAGCCGGATAACACCAGTTAAACGTAGCGAATGAAGAATATAATAATTGTTTAAACAGAAGCGATCTCCGACGCGAGATTCAGATATCACAATAAATTGGAATTGGTAAAAACGTACACGTTCCCTAAAGTCGGCAGGTTCTGAACGCAGGCCACGGGCGTTCTACTGAAAAATTGTACAGTCCTTGAGATGGGTGTTTATGGACACTATCGGAAGTGGAGATTGCGGCTGAGTCGTCATTGTTGGGATATGCCATCTCGCTGTTGCGTAATGAAGTTAGAGGCTATTAGGGGTTCTAGAGCGAAAACAGCACCGACTTCCAGGAAGCGCCGAGAGGAAGAGGTAGCCCGTAGCAAAGCCTTCATGGCTGCGAAGAGCATCGAAATAAGCAGATTCACAATGTCGGTCTGGCCGTTCGGGCTTATTGATTCCTCGTGGTCTCTTCGACCGCGTCGTATCGAGGGACAGGATAGGTCCTAAAAACTAGCAACAGAAGGAACTTTTAAATTTTTGGTCGGTGACTGTTTTTGGACTATTCCCGCATATGACTTTTTCGGAGGTGCACTTTGAAGTGGGGGGTCATGCGCCAACTGCACATCACTTTTGAACACTAGATCAGGGTTCGGCAAGGTTCACGTCGACTTGGAACTTTGACCTGAATTTGCTCGACAGGGCGACCAAGAGTAGCGGCCTTTTTCTTTGGCTAACCTCCTTACGACACAGGACGTGGTCCACCACAGTTTGCGCAGCGATGTTGAACCCGTGACATGCAGTCTTTGTACGAGTGAGACCCGGAACATACTTTACCGCGTACTGGACCTCTGCAAGTTTTGGTGGTATGTCCATCCCTCTGACAGTTGAAACACTACCGGTGGCTGTACCCATGTATTCTGTTACGGGGAAGCTGCAGAAGCCAAGGAACACTTACGCAGGTAGTGGCGAGCCAGACGAGAACGGCGAGCCAAACGACGGATCGCCGGCGCGTTTCAACAATGACGCTGTGCTTAGTGCGTGAATACGAAACATGCCTGCGAGCAGGCAGCACTCCTTGGTCACGTAAATAGCTCCCAGGCTCCCAATCCGTGTATTCTAGAGGGACGCCTTGAATCCTTCCGTGGGTCGCCAAAAATACCTTAGGAATTCAAGCTTCAACCGCCGTGCCACTGAGGGTGGACACCTGGAGAAGACGATTGATCGCAGTCAGAGATGCCACAGTGACATCAGGATGCTAGCCTTGTTCAGGCGATGAGTCAATTTTTTTTTGTGCCGCTGCCACGACCTCCGTTGCGACGACGTTCGGGTTGGCCTTCCAAAGACTGAACCCCTGTTCTCCCAATTGAAACGGGACTGGAATTCCCGTGGTTCACTTTTTCTAGTAAGAGACAGGTGTGAACGCGTTGTCCATTTCTTCCACTTTGTCATCTGGAGCGACAGCATCGTCAGCAGCATAGGCGATACCATGCTTTTTGGAGGCTGGTGGACAGTGGGGGTCTGCAGGGCCCGGTGTGCCGCATTACGCAACTCAAGGAGGGTCGTTCGGTCCCGGTAGACCGAATATGCTCTGGCCAATAGAGTCCATTACTGCGGCATAAAGCGCCGCCACTGGCGGTACCCTGCCGAGCAGCAGGGTCTGTTCACCAGCCTCAGCAAGCCGTTTGTGGCGGTGTTTCCGCCGCCTGGGCGTCTCCGGGTGACACAGGAGGCAGCGCGAAGGCGGGAAGGGATTGAAGTCTGGGGACAGCACAAAAAGCGAAGCAATGGTGGGGCAACTAGGATATTCGGCGGCCCGAACCGACCTCTTTCTATTAGAATGAACATGGAAATTTTGGTTTGACAACAAACATTATTCATTGAAATATAAATAGTGCTAAAGTAGGCAAGAAGTAAGCACGAGACAAGGCAGTTGGGAACTATGTTATGGGTTGTAGGAATAACCGAGGGGATGTATTAGTAGAGTTCGTAGAACGTAATTATCTGCGCAGAATGAATACTTTCTTTGGAATACGAATAGCCGGAAGTGGACGTTGAAGATCCCGAATGGGCGGCATACTAGGCGGTGAACGTGGTGTAGTGCAGGATGTGGAAGTGCTCGGAAGGGTGATGTTTAGGGACCACAGGATACTAAGATCTCCAATTAAGGTATATTTCATTAGGAACCCTAACAAGGTGGTACGAAAAAACCCAATCATTGAGCTAACAGTAAGCGCAAACTGGAAGAATCCAGGATCGCGCAGCAGACCGATATTCAGCTGTAACCGAGGAAGCAGAGTTTGCAATACAGGAAGCCAGCGACCATCTTACAGGCATTATCGCGGAGAGTGCCGCAGAATTCCGAGGTAAGATAGCGGGACAGGATACCGGGAAACTCTCACAGGTTACGAATAATGTAATTAGAAACGGCATAGTAGGACACTCTCCAACGGGCTCACAGATAGAAATAGTGTAACTTTCGAAGTAAATCAATAAGCGTGAGATACCTAACGTACGAAAGTATAATATGGAAAGGATTCAGCAGGCTGTAAAAAGCGGAGACAGCGTGAAAGCAGTGAAGATGCGTATAAACGTGGCGAAAAATCAAATGTATACACTTTAGAACAACCAAGGCAATTTCATCACAAATACAGATCAAATAACTATAAAGCCGAGGAGTTTTATAGAGATCTGTACACTGTCCACGACATCCAGGATAATACCGAACGATAACGTAGTTCAGGTTAGGTAGACACCCCACCAGTAAGGTCAGAAGGAAAGGAGGCTTTGAACGAAATGCAAGGGGCAACGTACTGGTGAAGATCAGATAACAGCAGATCTCTTGAAGTATGGCGGGCAAATTATACGACATGTACTGGCAAACCCGTACACGCAATGCATAATGGCCGCGAGTGTAGTGGAAGCCTGATAGAACGCGGTTATCAGCATATTCATTAAAAAGGTGACATGAAAGACTTGAAAAATTAGACGCCGACAAGCTTACTGTCAGTCGTCTACAAGCTACTTACCAAGGTAATCGCTAACTCAAATAGTATAAAAATAACTTTGCCTCCTCGAGCTATCTTCGCAATAGACAAGATTTTGACTTGTCCTGTCATAGCCTTTTCTACGCGCTCTAATCTTTCCTCCAGCTTCTTAATTTTTATTCGTTCGCCTTTGATATATTTATAGCTTCATCTGGTTCAGGAAGATTTTTTTTTAAATGACTGAAAGTATGGTGTCGCGTTTCTTTCGTTCTTCGGATTGCTTCAGCTTTGCGAATACAGTATTTACAAGTTCCTCAAAGTCACTACCGGGGTTGGTCACCACATGACCACACAGTAAAATAACCAAATTAGACCAACTACCATCAACAACTCTCCATCGATGATAGAGGCCGTCTGCTATGCGGTCACAATAGTGGGCGGGCTTACCTAATCGCGGCGAAATATTTTGCCTGCTTTCGAAGTGCCACCATCAACACTGCATTTGCTTTCTGTACGAGCTTTCTCTTGATTTGGAAACGGCGACATGAATATTTGCAATTTGTCTGTCTACGCCAATTACTGAGATTGGTTCTTCTTGTTGCTGCTTTGTAATTTTGGTGGGTGCCATTTCAAAACTATAGACCGGTTAAAGCACTTGCTTCTTCTATTGCAGAAATCACACGCCCTCCTGGAGAAATACGGCTGTTTAAAAGGTATTTTATATTCTTCTGGCGTAGTATCGTATCACCCATGAGGCGTTCCAAAAAAAACACGTGTTTTCTTTGCTTGAAAGCAATTTTGGAAGCATGGAGCCGAATGCATGTTCTTGTATCGTAGAAACAAAAAAGCACCAAAGAGACGAAGTGATTTTAATAATTATAAAACACTTGGGAACATGAGGCATCTAGCTTTTTACGCTTACTGGGTGAGAACGTCCCAGAGAATGTGGAACGAGCAGTATATTCTAGGGGCTATATTCTAGCAGTATATTGTAGCAGTATATTCTAGTATATTCACACTATTACGCGGTAATGAATGATCGTGCTTTTCACTGGTACCTTCCGGAACGCACAAATCACACGTCAACGTGTGTAATGCCACCTAGAAATCAGGACACTGCAAATTCATAATAAACCCTCACTAATACTGTTTTGAACATTGCTCCGAAAACGATCGCGAAGACGATGAGTGGCAAAAAGTAAGGACTATGCAATGCAGATAAAGAGAGGACAGGTGCAGATTTCAAACCATATATTCGCAACTCATACCGAGCATTTCATACGTATTGATAACAAGTTCATGAAAACATTTCTAGAATGCAAACATGCCACAATTCCGGCCAACATAGGTTGGAAGATATGCGTGTGTACTCTGCGACTCAGGCCCTTGCAGCCGCAGCAATAGAAGCGACAAAAAAACGCTGAAAACAAAGTAGCCAAATAAAAACTGTAATCCAACGACTGTAACTTTGCACGCGCGTGCAGCGTGGTACTAGACAGCACGAAAATAGACAGAGGAAACAGGATGATTAGAAAAGAGAAACTGACCGCAACCACTGCACTTCTTTTCGCAACCTTCTCGCAACCAGTGGAGCAATTAGTGGTTGCCGTCCAAAGACAACCAGGACCCATTTTTCATCTTGCGTCCCTCAACCAAAAAGCACCTCAGGATATTTTCAGGGTGCGTTCTGACGAACCAGTTTAGCGGAATAAAAATCAGCGATGCTTGACATTTGCAGAAAGGGTGCAAAGACATCTCCAGCCACTTCTGTTTCCTTTCTTTTTGCTCCGAATAAAATGTTATAAAGTTCCCGGAAGCTCCGCAGCGAGGTAATAAAATAGCATAATAATGAATAACGAGGTAACAATGAAATTTTGGGGAAATAACTTCTGTCGTTCTTATTCTAATGTTGAAAAATGCAGAGCTTTGAAGCTTTGAGTGCCTTCAGATCATTCGGAAGTGCGTTCCAAATGGGAAATCACCTGTAATCCGGTAAATGTAAGCAGCGATACCCTTTATTGCAGTAATTGCCATCAAGGCTAAGCGCAACCGTGCGAAACGCTGCGCTAGTAATGCATAGGTGTATAGCACTACAAACTATTTTAGACAAGCTGGATATACTATTGTTTAAAAATTTCAATACTGTGAGCGTGTTGATATGGAGTCACCCCTAATTTCGGTAGACAATGAGCGTGTCTGGGTTCTGGAGACCAGTAGTTGCTGGGAATCCAAGTTGACGCTGCTCACGAGGTTCTCCCACAAGTTAGAGAGATGAAGGGGAGAGAGTATATCTGGGAGGACTGCGTTATATGCGTACCCAAAGATAATGTGGATTGAGGTACATCGGTGAGAGCAGAAGTTACATGTGGCAGGAAACTGGATTGGGTACATGCAATAGAGCCGAGCGGGGCGAGGAAGGGTGTTGTGAAGTTTCCTCAGCTTCTCACTTGTTAAGCTCAAGGTTAAAAGGTTGGGAATGACTTGACGAGCGCTATGTCTACATACATTCTTGGAATAATTTTACCGGATTCAGGCTCCGCGTTTACTCAAAGACTGGGGGGCTCGTTCGCAGGCTTGACTATGCGATGAATTCATTGCCCGTTGGTGAGGAGCATCCTGGGTTTCCACAATATGCCGATCTTCAGGTAGAGGGCGTGTTTTGTATGGAGCCTTTACGTAGTAAGAACCACATTTCCCGATATAGAAAGCTAGGCCAGGCAGCGTGACCGTCAATAATGTATTGCATTCTTTGGGAATACAAGAGCTTTGACATTTCGAATTATGGCTGTTTTTGTAAACCCCTGGCATAATCGACGTATCAACACCGGAGGCTCCATACGTCGACATGATTGTCATATTTGTCACGGATAAAGTCTCCGCAGAAATATAAGCAGCAATATAGGCTATATAGGGCAAGGTGTGTGCGAATACCGGAGTGGCCAGAAACAGAAGAAAAAGTTACTCAAGAGAAAAAAATTTTCGTGCCCATCACTAAGAATATTTCTAAAATTCTGCTAGTGGTATTGAGCGTGTTGGGTGATTGGAGTCGCGGCGTTTTGGACGCTGGGATGGTTTTTCGCGGTGTTGAGATCAAATTGCGCCATCAAGGGCCCAAGCTATAAGTGCGTCACATTCCCTTGATAGTGCGTCAAAGAGATCGTCAAACCATGAATTATCGATGTCGCAAACAGAGGAAGAACCGGGAACAATTTTTTGAGCCTTTAGTAAATGCGTCTACGGATTATCTGAAGGAATGCCGATACGTTGTTCTTGCGACAGAGGCATACTCTTATACTCCTTCATGATCGACGCCGTGTAATGTTTGATTTTAGAACCCGCCATTCTACCGAATTTAGCAAGCAACCGTTTTGACAAAATGTAAGCCCAGTTTCAACCACGCGCCATGTGTCCAGAGATATTATCAGGGCTTTTCGGGCAATTTACCGGTCTTTTGGGGAAATGTACTACTTTCTTTGACAGGGTACCATTGGTCCCACTAAGAAGGCTTCGCTTTATTATTAGGAAGCCAGGTAATGAAGTTTGTAGAAGAAAATCTCTACTATCCTTGGTGATACTGTATATACTGTCGCGGAACCTACCGCGAGCCACGGCCCAGAGCCCTAGACGGAGCGATACGTGTTTCTTTATTGGCTGTCCTCGAACAACTACCGATGACGATCGTGGCGCGTGCTCACGCCCGCTTCGTCCTTCTTTTCTACATCCTCCCGCGGGCCCAAGATGGTTAGGCGGCTGATTCTAACAGGTAAAGTTTTTGCACTGGACGGTTTATCACGTGACCCGTTGCTGTCCGCACCGAGCACGCTCTAGCGACGCCGTCGACGCCGTGGTGCAGCATGGTCACTCGTCCCAGTTTCCACTGCATTGCGGAGCGTTGTCGTCATGCACTATTACGACGTCGCCCACCTTCAGCTGCGGTGAAGTAGCCTGGGGACGGCTGTGAGCCGAACGCAGTAACAGCAAGTATGCGTTCCTCCATCTGCGCCACAACTCAGCAGTCAGCCTTTGACGGTAGCGTGCTCGTCGCCGTAGGTCAGCTGGGGTTGACGACGTCTCGGTCACCGCTAACTCTTGGGGCATGCAGATCGCACGCCTACCTGTCAGGAAGTGGGAAGGCGTAAGTGGCACTCCTTCATCGGGGTGGTCTTCGACGTAGGTTAGAGGTCGGCTATTAATGACAGCATTCCACTTCGCAAAGGGTGGTGGACAGAGCTTCGGCAGTAAGGCTACTGCGCCCAAGGTAACGCTTGAGAACGTCCTTGGTGGAGCGAATGAGACGCTCCCACCAGCCACCCCACCAAGGGGCTCGCTCAACGATGAATTTCCAGTGTACATTGAGCCCAGTCGCATATTCTTGAAGGGCTGACGCAGCGGCCTTAAATGCTCGAGCGCAACTATGAAACCACTGAGCGTTGTCAGAGTAAACAGTGTTCGGTATGCCGCGTCTTGACACGAACCGACGGAAGGCCAGTAGCGTGGTAGCCGCTGTCATATCCGACGTCAGCTCCAAATGTATGGCACGAGTGACAGCACATGAAAATAATAAAATGTAGGCTTTTGCCGGAGGAGCTTTTCCACGCACGTAGAGTGGTCCACAGAAATCCAGGCCTACCACAGAGAACGGGTGTGCTGCCGTGATTCTGTCGCTTGGCAATGGAGCAAACGGTGCAGTTTGGGCAGTCAGCCTCTGGCGTCTGCACGTCAGACATTGGGCCAGCACCCTTTTGACGGTTTGGCGTCCCTTCACAATCCAGAACCGTTCTCGTGTCTCCGTGAGCGTGGCTTCGACTCCACCGTGAAGAGTGTGGTGATGGGCCGCCAAAACAACGAGGTACGTAAACTTGTGCCGCGCAGGTAGCAGAATCGGGTGCTTGACGTCGATGCTGCAATTCAATTGGTGTAATCGGCCTCCTACGCGGAGCAGACCTTCGTCATCCATGAAGGGTGAAAGTCGAAGCACCGCTGATGTAGAAGGAACAGTTTGACCGACTGACAGTGCGCGTACTTCAGTGCTGAATAACTCCAGCTGTACGTGCCGCATCCAGTAGCGTTCAGCCTTCATTATCTCAGTTTCTGTGAGGAGACCGCTTACTGATGGCCCTCGCCGCTGGGCATTTTGCAGGAAACGTTGAATCCAGGCCGTGACCCGCAAAAGGCGCCTGAGGGTGCTGTAATTCTCTACGGTCAGTAGCTGTTCATGCTTCGTGACATCGCAAGGGCAAACCAAAGTTTCCTGTGACACTGCGAGCTCCTTCGGGTCAACATGATCAATCTGCGTTTCAGGGAACTCCTGTTTTGGACCTAGGAGCCACGAAGGTCCGTGCCACCATTGGGTTGAGTGCAGAAGAGCCGCCGCCGATATACCTCGTGTGACTAAATCTGCCGGGTTGTCTTTCCCGCTGCAATGGTTCCAGTCTGTAGGAGCAGTTAGTCGTCGTATTTCGGCCACGCGGTGTTCTACGAACTGGTCACGCTTTGTGGCGGCGCTAGTAATCCAGTGCAGCGCGACAAGAGAGTCCGTCCACAAACTGACGGGGGAGTCTTCCAGAATTGCAGTGGTTTTGGCATAACGTACGAGTCGTGCTCCAATAACGCAGGCAAGAAGCTCTAGCCGAGGCAGGGAGATGGGCTTGAGAGGGGCGACTCGGCTCTTGCTAATTAACAATCTGGTGTCATATAGGCCATTGTCACCCAGCTTTCGGACGTATAGAGAAACGCCGTAAGCTCGCGGGCTTGCATCGCAAAAAGCGTGGATCTCGATTGAACCTCCACATCGAACGAGTGCGAGAACATGAACCGTGGAAACCTGGACCTCATTCAACTCTGTTAATTGGGCGCACCAGCTGTTCCATCGCGCTTGTTCGTCATCTGGAAGGCGTTCATCCCATGAGCGGCTCTTTTTCCAGAGGTCCTGGAACACAAGCTTGGCCGTTACGGTGAATGGTGCAAAGTATCCCAAGGGATCATACATCCTCGCAAACGTCTGCAGCACGGTGCGCTTGGTTGACGGATTGGCTGCCGCAAATTCTGATGCGTCTTTCGTCGACAGGTAAATGCAGTCTCCAGCATCGCTCCCATGGTACTCCCAGCACCTTCATCCTGATTGCGTCTCCCGCTTCATTTTCGATTGCGACGTTGTCCCGCACAAACTGATGTCCGAGCTCCTCTGAGTTTGATGCCCATTTTCGTATCTCATTCCGGCCTCGGAGAATATTTTGCGAGCTTCCTCGTACACTTGAATTGCCTTTTCGACGCTAGGTACACCAATTATGAGGTCATCCACGTAGAATGCCCTTTCCAGCAGCGCTACTGTTTCCGGGTACTGCTCCCGACAGGCCTGGAGATGGTGGCGAATCGTGGCAGCCAGAAGGAATGGGCTGGATGACGCGCCAAACGGTACACGGGTCATCCTCCAGGTGACAATGGGGGACGCCGGATTATCTCGCGTAGGCAGTCGTTCCACCCAGAGGAATCTCAACGCGTAGCGATCTTCTGGTCGAATCAGCAACTGCAGGTACGCCCTTTTTTATGTCTGCGACGATGACAACAGGGTGACAACGAAAAGTCATGAGCAGCTGAACGACTTCGACCCCAAGCTTCATGCCCTTGCAAAGGACGTCGTTTAGGCATGGCTGGCCGGCTGTATGCGAAGAAGCGTCGAACACTACTCGGAGTTTTGTTATCACTGCGTCCTTTCGGATGACGCATGGTGGGCATGTAATAAAAGTTATCGCCTGGGACGCTGCTGTCCGCAACTCGTTCAGCGTGGTTTTCGTCAAAATATGCTCGAATTGCCTGTCATACTGCTCGAGCAACTCAGGATGTTCCCGGAATCGGTTCAGTTGCGTTCGCAGGGGACGGTGCTCCGCGCAGCTGACGATTGTCGCTGCAGGAGGTAAACCAGGAGCACTGGATCATGAGGGGTACTTGGTACCGGCCTTCGATACGGGTTGATTTTTCGCTCGAACGTTTCCATCGGGCTATCCTTGCAGCGACTTTTCGTGACTCGGGTCATCAATGCCAATGGCATCCAGCCGCACATGGCAGACGCGTCAAAGTCCAAATGTCAGGGTGGTGAGGTGCACGACAGGAACATGGCACTGGTAAAAGGGCATGCGGTAGAAGCGAGCCTTCCTTGAACGGTCCAGCCTAGAACTGTTTCTACCGCTGTGAGGTCTCCGTTGATTCGGTCTATTTTGCCTGTGGCCACCTTCCAGTAGGCGTCCGATCCAACCAGTATGCCGATTTCATTTGCCTTCCATGTGTTAGGCTGGAAGGCGTCGGCGATGTCGTACCGCCTTTCATCCAGGATGGCTGCAGACGCGCTGTCCAGCTGCGGACTGGTCACGGAGCAAATCTCAGGGACCTCCAAGGCTTCCAAATTGACCCGATCTCCACGAGCTTGTCCCACGCAGCGTCACCTCTACTCGCCGGCAGTGTAATATCTGGTGAGCCCTTGTCCTGCCGAACGTTACCAACGCTAGCTCTTCTGTGTCCAGAACAGTGCATTTAAGGGCCTTAGACAGATCCTGACGAATGAACGTCCGCTGGCTTCCGGTATCCAGAAGCACTCGCACCAAACGTCGTCGAGCACCCTCTGCCCAGGCTCGAGCCGTCGGCAGCAGAACTGACGTTGCTCCGGAGTGCCCGCTCGAAGCCGTCACCACAGTTGGGGGTGCACCTTGTCCAGCCTGTACCTGCGGCGTTCGTCTGGGCGTGGTGTGGTCAGACGGCCGGAGCACGTCACACAGCACGGTGAGGTGACGCCCGTTGCAGGTACTGCAGGTTAGGTTGCGCGACGCTCTGCATTGATGAGCCACATGGTTGCGTCTGCCGCACCGGAAGCAGCAGCGAGCGTTGCGCAATCGTGCCCTCTTCTCGGCCGCCGACTGGCTGACCCGGCAGTCCGCCACCTTGTGACCGCGGCTGTCGCATAAGGGGCACGCCGGTGTGGCTGGGGACTCGGTCTCCGCGGTCAATGCCAGTCCTGAGGGAACGGGTGTCTCCGATTGTCCTGGGGGGTTCAAGTCGGCGTTCTGGACGGACCGACGAGCTGCGGTTGATAGAGGCTGCCCTTGCTTCCTTCCTCGCGAATTTCGATTTGAATTCTTAGGAATTCCATTAGCTCTTTCACCTGGCCAGCTCCTTGTTGCCGCGTCGCGGATTCGTCCGTTAGCCCCTTGTCCGTCTCCTTAACCCTCTGCCGGTACATTAGAGTCAGGTCATCCGGCAGGCATCGGAGGAGCACACGGTTCAGGATTACGGCGTACTGCTCTCGCGGAACTCCCAAGGCTTCGAGGGCGCTGACACGGAATTGCACCTTGTCGTATATTTTGCGGAGCCTCTCGATGTCCATTGAGCTTCTGATCGGCTTCGTTGCCATGAGTTTATCAATGTGCTCATTGATGAGCAAGTCTCGTCGGCCGAACCGCTGAACTAAGGTCTTCACCGCGAGGTCGTAGTTCGCGTCAGCAAGCCGGATTCCCTCAATGGCTCGTTTGGCGTCGTCGATCAAGTATGTCAATAAGTACTTGAACTTCTCAATCTTCGGCAGCTCGGCATTTTCGTGGATCGTCACATTAAAATGATCCCAAAACGCTTGCCAGTCGTGCAGATTTCCCGAAAACGCTGGGATATGGAGCTTGGGAAGCATAACCGTCAGATGACGTGAAGCATGCGTGTGCCCGCCTGACGCACCCGTGGGAGCAGTAACTGGAGCGGCTGTCCCTCCGCTGGCGCTGGAATCGGTCGCACCGGGCACTTGCTGGGCGTTTCGTAGGAGGAAGCGTGCTTGAGATACGGCGTAGGATATCTTGTGGGTATACTCTGCCGCTCCTTCGAGCTCCTGCTCCAGCCCGTCGTCATCCGTGGCATCGGCGATTTTCTCGTTGAGAGCGGTGAGCTCAGGCTCTCGCTGTACGATGTACTCGACGTGGGAGCTCAGGGTTGCCGCGTCGGGAGACAGCTGCTGCAGCAGGTCATTCAGCTGGTTGAGCGCTCGCGTGACTCCGCTCCTGACGACGCCACGAGCCTTCCGAAGGCGGTCGATGGACGAAGCCATGCGGATGATGCTCCGAAGGGCGATTTCCTGGGTTGATCGGCACCAAAGATGTCGCGGAACCTACCACGAGTCACGGCCCAGAGCCCTAGACGGAGCGATACGTGTTTCTTTATTGGCTGTCCTCGAACAACTACCGATGACGATCATGGCGCGTGCTCACGCCCACTTCGTCCTTCTTTTCTACATATACACGTCAAAAGTGCTTTATCCATAGCCAGCCTGGGGCCGATTTAAGGCTAAAGAAAGTGGTGGTGGTGGTGGTGGTGGTAGCAAAACGTTTACAAGCCAAAGGGAAGGGTTAGAAGGGCGTGGTTACCCTCCTAAATCCAGGAGGCCTCTTGTCCGGGCTGCCTCCAGTGCGCGCCGCACCAGGGCGCTCCGGTGCAGAGCTGGTCAGCTCGGATTCTCATTGCTCAGGGTAATGGCAGGCGGGGATGTGGGTGTTGGGGGCAGGAGAAGACGAGGTGGTAGGTGTTGAGAGGGATGAAAAATGTGGGCAGTCAGGAGAAAAGAGAGAAGGGGAAATGTGGGATATAATGATGTGGTTAAAGGAGGTTTCGGTCTGTTGTCAGCGGAGGATGTAGACCTGTTAAGCGGTGAGGGAAGGGTGGTGGGAGGGGGGCTAACCGTCGGGAGTTAGTGTGGTGGGAGAGGATGGAGTTGTACGTGGGGTCGAAAGGTGTCAGGGGTGCTGGGTCGGAGGGTGGGAGAGTTATTTGGCCGAGGCTAGGCGAGGGCAGTGCCCGGGTAATGAGTGCGCAGGCTGCGGCGTGGGCCGCCTCATTCCCCCCCCCTCCCCCCCCCAGGCGGAGTGGCCGGGGGTCCAGACAATGGAGAGATCGATGTCTTCAGGGAGGCGTTGATGGAGGTGAATGGCTGCTGGCGGTGCAGGCCGGCTTGGTAGAGGCGGCATGCTTGCTGCGAGTCAGTTATTATGGTCAGGTAGGGTTGGTAGCAGTGGGTCAGGGCAGCGTGGGCGATGGCGAGGGACTCGGTGGCAAAGGTCGGCGGACTCACTCATGAGTCCACTCACTCAGACTCATTTGGACTTAAACTCACACGGGAGTTTGAGTTTGAGTGAGCGCGAGGCTAGTGTAGCATGGTGAGTTTGAGCTTGAGTGAGGTTGAGCCCGACTGAGATTGAGTACGCCTGAGACGGAGTGAGTTCTGCGTCCATTTTGAGTTTTAGTACAGTTTGAGTGTTGGGTCCATTTTGAGTACTGAGTACATTTTGAGTTTTGAATACATTTTGAGTTTGAGTACATTTTCAGTACTGTGTACACTTTGAGTTTGAGTACATTTTGAGTTCTGAGTACATTTCAAGTTTGAGTACATTTTGAGTTCTGAGTACATATCCGCCAACCATATCTGAGCCTAGAAGGCAGATATGGTTGGCGGTTAAGTTTCATGGGCCGCTTTGGGCTCGCAATTCAGGTTAGCTGCGGGTACGGCACCATTCGCGATGCGCATGATCGGTGAGTGGGGAGGAAGGGTGATTGATTTAGCGGCTTGGCGTGTGACTAATAATCGACTGGTGAGGTCATCAAAAGGGGTTTTTGCACCTTTTCCTCTTTATGGATCCTCTAATAAGGAGGGAGAGGGGTTGCGCTTTCTTGCTGGTTGTTTGCCTGCTTCTGTTAACAGTTTGATTTGCTAGGGTCAAAAATGAAGAGGTAAGCACCGGGCGAAAGGGGCAGCGGCTGTCGGCTCCGCTGTTTCAAATGAGTTGCCAACTGAACTGACAGGGCGACGCCCGTTTAGATGGAATAATGAGCGCATTATGCGATAGATTGTGCAAAAATTCAAACAGATGTCGCTAAGGCGTGTAAGGTATTAAGGTAAAAGTCCCGATTAACGCGAGGGAAATTAAAAAAATGCTTCCGGCGTATAGTCATCAGACAGTCATAATAGGTCAAAGATTGGGCTAAAATTCAAAATGATGCCACGAGGGCGTGTGGGGAATCATATCCAAGCTCCAGCTGAGGAGAATCACGTGGGACAAAACTGCGTTATGGTTTTAATATGACCTAGTCATGGGTACTCATATATTCGGTAAAAATTCAAATTTATAGCGCTAGGCCGCGTGGCGTATGAAATTGAAAGTCTCAATGAGGGGAAGCACGTCGGACAAATGGAGAAATGCTTCCCGATTATTATCCTATGACATAGTCGTAATAAGTTATAAATTGGGTTATAAACTGGGTTAAAATTCAAAATGATGCCACTAGGCTGTGCAGGGCATCAAATTGAAGGTTTCGGTGAGGGAAATCACATGGGACAAAAATGCGGTATGGCTGCATTTTTGCGATAGTCATGATTAGTCATTGTTTAGGTTAACATTCTAATTGATGCCACTAGGATGTGTTGGGTATCAAGTTGATGGTCTCGATTAGGGGATTCTCGTGGGACAAATACAAAAATGCTTCCCGGTTGAAGTCCTAAGATAGTCATGGCGAGTCTTATATTGTGTTAAAATTTGAAGTGAACCGCCGCTCGTTCGTGTAGGGTATTAAATGTACGATCCTAATGAGGGGAATCACGTGGGAAAAGTACAAAAATGCTTCCTGGTTATAGTCATGAGATATTAAGGGCGAGCCTTATATTAGGTTAAAATTCGAAGTGACCCCCGCTCGGGCGTGTAGGTATCAACTTTATGATCTTGATGAGGGGAATCACGTGGGTCAAATAAAAAAAGGCTTTGTAGTTTTAATACTGAGATAGTCACGGTGAGTCATAGATTGGGTTAAAATTCAAGGTGAGGCCGTTAAAGCAAATGGGGTATCAAATTCAAGGTTTCAATTAGGGGAATCACGAGGAACATATAAATAATGCGTCCTGCTTACAGTCAGGAGGGTCATGGTTATTCAGATTTGATTACAATTCCAAATAATCCTGGTAGGGTGTGTGGGGTATCATATTAAAAGCCTTGCTCAGGGGAATCACGTTGGACAAATATAGAAATTCTTTCTGGTTATAGTTAGGAGATAGTCGTGGTGAGTCATAGATTCAGTGAAAACGTATTGACGCCAATAGGGCTTGTTGGATATCAAGTTAAAGGACTCGATAAGGGGAATCGCGTGGAATAAATATAGAAATGCGTCATCTTAATATAGTCATGGGTAGTTAATGAATGATTGGGTTAAAATTCAAAATGATGCTGATAGGGGGTGTAAGGTATCAAAATATTGTCTCGGTGAAAAAAGGGGGATCGGATGCAACCATCCGAAGTCATGGCACTTAATAATGATCAATTAATTAAAAAAATCCGATTCAGTGCCCGATAGATATAATTGTACTCGTTAATCGTTGGCCCGCAATCTTGAAAGCGTTGAAGGTTCGACACATTGCCGCACTCAACATTCGTACAAGCCTGCGTTCCCATGAAAAGCCTTAGGAACTACTGGGCTGATACGGCTCCTACGTATACGCTGAGAAGTAAGTTGGTTGCCACAATGGCGAAGGCCTTCGATCGCGCGCGCGAGAGTGCAAATTTCCAAGCATGGCTTGCTGCTGTCGGTGCAGGAACGTGTTGACATTTAATACGCGCTCCCACACCTCATTCGGAGTTGGTTGTTAAACAAGGCCATGAAATACTCCTTTACTGTGAAGGTTGTAGACGTACATGCTCATAAAAGTAAAATATTTGCCGCCTCATAACACTATTTCATGCTGCGAAACAGGGGCAACCTATTTAATACACCAAGATTTCACGGCCATTTGCTTGCTTAGAAGAACTTGAGCGTTTCAGCGGCGGGTAGGAACCGCGAACAGCTATTTCCTGACACGACCGGGTGTTCTCCGCCACCACGACGCTGTTATTTCGCTTTAGGCTCAACTTTTAGCATACTCGAGCTGCAGCATAAGTGTGCAGATGATTCGTGTCGGCTTCCGGTCGATGAGATGAACGGAACATACCTCCAGAGAACAAAAACGCGCGATAGGGATTGAACATGAGGGTGAATAAACAGTGCTTTCGGAAGCAGCGTACAACCCTAGGTATTCTGGCAAATTTGCTTGGTTCGAGGTCTTTCCGATTCAGCACGGCGACCAATTCGGGGCTGCACTCAATAGAATCCGCACAGGCATACACTTGTTTTGTCGTGGTGCACTTCACACGTTTGTTGCACGAGCCCTTTGATGTAACGCTTACTGCTGTTGCAGCCAACAATGGCGTAACTCCACCCGGACGAGTACCTCCTGCACATTTCCAAGTAAAGGCAATGATGGCAACCTGCCCTCAATGAAGAAAATAAACATCAATTGGGGATGAAAGTGGGCGTACTGCTTGCACGGGTAAACGTAGCCAAAGTAATCCCCGCCAGAACAAACCGCTTGAGGGGTGACCCCCCACCTTAGCGGGTTGGGGACAGCATTTATGGACAAATCTGACACCTCTCGCACGCTTTGAACGTTCTCTTAAAAGCACTTTTAAACTTGGCGCTGCTGACGTACCGAATAAATGACACCGATTTTCGATGCCGCCCGGACGGCTCCTTTCCACGCGCGGCACGTAGCAACAGCGTGGGACTGTGACATCGTCTGCTCGCCCCGCAGTCTCAAGGAATGCCCGCCAGGTAGTGCCTCGATCGCTAAAAAATGGCCGACACGGCAAAATCTAGTCTATACAAGTTATGGAAGCGGGGTACAGTGAGAAATGGTTGGCTGCGGATGTTGACCAATCCCGACACTGAAAAAAGTTTCCCCGATTCACATTTCCATCTTGCCCTTGGCGCTGTGCACCAGCGTTGTTTTGGTGGCTACGCAAACTTTTTTTCCAGACATTGCGAGCCGCGGGTTGTCGACAAAGCCACGCTTTAAATATGGCTGGTCAAATGCTGCAAGCCCGATTGATCATTCTGAAGCGCCAGTGGGGTTTTTGAATTGTAAGAGCCTAGGGTACTTGGTGAAGTACGACGTTGATTCTACGACACAGCCATCTCCGAACACCGGTTCAAGATCTAACAATGATGATGGTCAGTCCAGAAGAAGACAAATTTTTCCTCTAAGTGGTTGATGAGGGGGTAATTTTGGAAGTGCACTAATTGAATTTTCACGCTTCGGAGCTTCGCGCTTACAATATTGCCGTCCTTTAAAACTGAACATGCCATTAATAAGTAGCATGTGTTCGCTTTAGCTAAGCGCAAATCCCGACATGGAAACCAACAATTGTAAAGCCGCGATAAGCGTACGGCACAACTCCGAATTTTTACTGATAAAGGGAGTGCACATAATCATCTGACGATGCGGTCCTTGCCCGGTTTAAATTGTCTCCCTCAAACCCTTCCCCTTGACACCAAAATTCCTTTTGTGCTACCGTTCTAGCATCTGCGATGAATTTTCGCAGTTTACTCCTAACTAGCACTGATCAGCGGGATGCCCTTTTTATCTGATTTTATTCATCGAAACCTCTATTTCATATCCCGCACATTCTGACGGAGTGTGTTTGAATTTTATCCTTTTTTATCACTTACCATGACTATCGCAAGAGGATAATGAGGAAGCATTTCTTATTTGTCCCAAGTGATTTCTCTCATCAAGACTCTCAATTTGATACCCCATACCTGGCGGCCGCATAACTTTGATTTTTAACCCAATCGATGACTCACCATGACTATGTCATGATTATGACCAGGAGAAATTTTTTTTCTCTCACGTGATTTCCTTTATTGAGACCTTTAAATGGACACCCCACACGCCCTAGCGCCCATCACGTTTAATTTTAACCATATCTATGACTCACCATAACTGTGTCATGATTATAACCAGGAAGCATTTTTTTGTCCCACGTGAATCCCCGCACCGAGACCTTCAATTCAGTGTGGGGAGATACACTAGCGACACCCCCGTAAAAGTTAAATTATTGTTTGATTCACCGTGACTGTGCAATTATTATTACCAGGATGTATTTCTTTTTTGTCCAACATTATTTCCCTAATCGAAACATTTATTTGGAGATACCCATACGCCTACAGGTAAATTATAAAGTGTAGCCTTTATTATGACTCACGATATTTAAGTCATGATTATGCCCACAAAGCATTTTTTGTTTGAACCACCTGATTACCCTCCTCGAGACCTTAACTTTGATACCCGAAATGCCGTAGCGGCACGTCACTGAATTTTATTCAATCTGTGGCTA
Source organism: Haemaphysalis longicornis (assembly GCA_013339765.2). NCBI lineage: Eukaryota > Metazoa > Arthropoda > Arachnida > Ixodida > Ixodidae > Haemaphysalis > Haemaphysalis longicornis. The sequence continues at coordinate 116,794,073 of CM023452.1, read as the reverse complement.
TCGATGACTCCCGTGTTACATGGTTCACCATTCTCGGTATTTTTCTGATTATTTCTTTTTCTAGTTTTTTTCCCAAATTTTGTTTCATGAATTATCAACATTTACGCTTTTATAATAATTATAGGTTGAACTTCCGTGATATCTGCATTTTTGTGAAAATGCAGCGCGTTACACCATCCTGGTCGGGGTAGCGGGAAGGGGCTACTCCGAAAAGAATGCTATGCTATAAAAAAGCAAAGAAATGTTAAGGAACACCTCGTGCTTCAGAGATTCGAGGGGACAGTTCGCTTTGACAAAAGGCGTTTTTTCAGGATGCAGAGCAAGAATGCACCGAACCGTAACTCTAAACAGCTTCGATGTAAATGAAGTGAGTAGTGAGTGCACGTCCCGTCGTCCAATCTTGTTTGTTTCGCTCCAGGGCCCTAGCGCACCATCGAGTCTGGACGGCCTCTGTCATGAACACGAACACGGAGCCTACATCAAGAGTTTGGTATCCAATATATACGTACAATTGCTTGCAACCAGGGATAATTATCATGGCCAGCAGGTATACTTGTAATAAATCTGCAAGGAAAAATTGTTTCCAACCTCACAGTGTCATACCGAATGCGAGAGTTTAAGCTCATGAATTTGCACCCGTAATGTTTTTACCACGCGTGAATATTAAAACTCTGAATGCTAATGAAATCAGAGTCCATCTCAGCCCGAATAAATACCTGAGAGAGTTGTGAGTCCATTTGAGTTCGGAATTCATTTTGCATTTTCAGTTCATTTTCAGTTCTGAGTTCATTTTGAGTTTTGAGTACAGTTTGAGTTTTGAGTCAATTTTGAGTTGGAGTACATTTTGAGTACTGAGTTCATTTCGAGTTTGGGAACATTCCGAGTTGCGTGTACATTTTGAGTTTGAGTACACTTTGAGTTCTGAGTACATTATGAATTCGGGTACCTTTTGAGTTTTGAGTACATTTTGAGTTTGAGTACATTTTGAGTACTCAGTACATTTTGAGTTTGAATACATTTTGAGTTTTGAGTACAGTTTGAGTTTTGAGTCAATTTTGAGTTGGAGTACATTTTGAGTACTGAGTTCATTTCGAGTTTGAGAACATTCCGAGTTTCGTGTACATTTTGAGTTTGAGTACACTTTGAGTTCTGAGTACATTATGAATTTGAGTACATTTTCAGTTTTGAGTACATTTTGAGTTTGAGTACATTTTGAGTACTCAGTACATTTTGAGTTTGAGTACATTTTGAGTTTGAGTACATTGTGAGTTCTGAGTACATTCTGAATTTTGAGCCCGAGAGAGTTCTGAGTTTCGAGTCCGAGTGAGTTCTGAGTTTTGCACTCACCGAGAGTCTGAGTTTGAGTGAGCGCATGTCTCCTGCTCAGAATTGAGTCTGAGTGTGAGTGAGTGGACATTCGAAAAAAAAATTGTGAGTGAGTTTGAGTGAGCCGCGCCAACTTTGCCGAGGTATGCTCGGCGGTGAGCGTGGGGATGTGGCGGTAGGAGGCTGTGATGGAGAGGCGGCCGTGGTTGTTTTAGGACTGCGATGGTGGTGCTGCGGGGTTTGGAGCACTGGATTGTGTCGGTATAGAGGGTGTTGGGATGCGTGCCGTCGCGTTATTCGAGGAGTCGGACGCGGGCGTTGCAGCAGCCTTGGTTGTAGATGGGGTGCATATGCTTGGGGATGGGAGGTACGTGGATGCGTTGACGAATGGAGAGGGGAATACGTTGGGGCGCGTGTGGGGGGACAGGGGCCGTGCGTCCGATGACCTAAAGTACCCGTCCACCAGCCGGTGTTAGGGAGAATCGGTGCAGGTGGGAAGTGCGTTGGGCTTCCAAGATTTCTGTGAGGGTGTTGTGGAGGCCAAGCTGGAGAAGGCGTGTGTTGGAGGTGCAGGTAGGAAGGCCTAAGGCTGCTTTGCAGGTCTTGCGGATCAGAGCGTCCAGCTTGTCAGTTTGCTTTGTCTTGAGGTTGACGTAAGGGGTTGACGTGAGGCGACTGATGAGGAGGGCTTGAACGAGTTTGCAGGTGTCGGATTCTTTGAGGCCGTAGGTGGAGTCGCGGATGCGCCGAATGAGGTGCGTAACTTGGGCGTTGGTTTTGTGGAGCTGTAGGAGAAGAAGGGCGCCGGAGCCGTCATAGTGAAAAGGAACTCCGAGTGCCCGATGGGGGGCGGCTTGGGGAATGGGAGTGCCATGGATGGTCCCTTGTGGGTCCGAGGTGGGTTGTGAGGGGCGTCCGAGGGTGCGGGTTCGGAGAGCGAGGAGGGCTGACTTGTTTGGTTCGACCGTTAGGCATCTGGGGTTGAGATAGATGACGGTCGAGTCGATGGCTTGCTGGAGGACGACTTGTTGCGCGCCGCTGGAGCCGCTGGTAGTCCATATAATGAGGTCATCGGCATAAAGCGCATAGTGGATACCGGGGATCGCTTTCAGGAGACATGGAAGCTGGGTAAGGGCGATGTAAAGAAAAAGGGGAAAATTACGGAGCCTTGCGGTGTGCCTCTGGCGAAGTGCAGATATAAAAAAGGGGTTTTTATATTAAAAGTTAACGTGAAATTTTTTGCACTCGAGATGACCATTTTGCCGTAATCGTCGCAACCCCTGTTTAACGAGCAAGACATGCGATAGCGCACACCCTTCGGTATCGTTCTCAGACGAGCTACTCCTCGTGTCGTCTAGAAGAGCCCTTCACGCGGCAGCCTTTGCGCAGTTTTCGACACCGGCTGGTCGAGGAGCGTTCGCACGGCATAGGGAGGGGAAACGCTACGAGAGGCTCGGCGTGCTTAGGACCGAGAACGACAAAGTCAACTAAAAATGGATACATCCCGTGTGGACGCACGCCATGGTTTGAGAAGACGACGACGAGCCAAACATCCTGAGTAATCTCAACGTGTGCGAGGTAAGGGTAGACATGGAAGACACCCTGTCTTGGAAATGTCACCACCGTTGCCCTTATAGTCTGCAGAAGATATTATGACGGATTGGAGGTATGGCTACGAGTGTGCGGATCCTTACCGAGACGACTTTCTGGTCCCCCACCTCTGGCTCAAGTAACTGACTGGAAGTCTACATCGCTGAGGATGACTTTGCATCAGCTACTCGAAAGGAGCACGACTTATTCAATGAATATGACGCTGACTACTACTGTTTTTTTTTAATTTTTCAAATGTCTGTCCTTCCAATATACTTGTTTTGACCATTAAAAGCATAAATGTTGGAGCTTCTTCAAATTATGCATTTTTTGTTCACGGTTACCAATTTAATAATTTCTTTGAATTTCTGGATCAATTTTTTGAAAATGTCCTGACATTTGTGACCATTTACACAATTACAACTATTATTACAGATTCTACTTGTGCCAAATCTGCGTTCTTGGGCAAATGCCCGCTGATTCACGGTTGGCCATTTTTATTTTGCCATTCTATTTATTTTGTGGTTTTCCAAATTCTGGTGACCAATTATCCCCATTTACGCTAATATACCATTTACATGTGCTGCATCCGCCAAATCTGTTTTTATGTGGAAATGCAGGGCGTTAACGGATTGCACTTTCGCAGCCTTTTCTACTTTTCTTCTTTTTTTTTCTCTTTGAAAATTTTATCCGAGCCATTATCCACACTATTAGAATGACTAAAGGCGGCACTTCCGTGAAATTGAATTTTTTGGTAGTTCAGGGAGGTACACGGTCCTGGCTTCTGAGGTGCTTGGCAAAGAATGCTACGCATTAAAATGACTCCCCTGGTGGGAGTCAAACCTGGGTCCCTCGTGTTACGAAACGTAATCTGTGTGATCCCGATATCATCAATTGCTTTGGTACAATCACTTTATTTGTATAAATAAACACGTTAGGCAGAAGATTGTACATTATTCAGCAGTACCTCTCGTAGCCCATGTGTCGGCAAATTTTTTGCGTAGTGAGATGACGAAGAACATAAAAGCAGGAAGAAAAACACCAAACAGCAAGGAAGAACGAACAACTGCAGCAATTACACAGGCTATATATTATGAAGGTTGAAGGATTTCTGTGGGACTTACAAGACGCCGCTAAGGTCGTTTGTATATACATTTCGAAAGAGGAATCGAACAATTGAGGTATAGATACACCAGCCCGTTTACTGCTAGAATTTTTTCATGGACTTCGAAGTTTCTCTCTCTGCGCCTCTCCTTGTTTTTTTGATGCCGCTTCCGTGCATGGCTGGCTCAGTTCAGCGATCTTCGCTGTTTCAGGTCTGACACTGGCGTTCCGACTACGCTAACCGTCCTTGCCACGTTCCACAGAAAATGTCGTCATGCGGGTGTAGTGGCCGCACTTCACTGCATCTACCCAAGCTGCTCGACAGAAACTGCTGCGCAGCCACATCAATTTCTGTCTATTATGACATGAAAATTACCGGGATATGCAAGCGCGGTGTCCAGCGCTTGTGATGCTTCCGCCGCCAGGGCCACCCTTTTCTTCATGCGGCGATCCAACGATGAAACTCCCTTCACCTGCGGCCGTGGCTGGCGCTTCAAGAAACAGTTTAGGCTGGTGGCGAAAATAAGGGAGCTGGGCTACGAGCTTGAATTGCAAATTTTAAAATCTACAATGTCCTCCCTCCACGATCCAAAATTAATTTGCCTGACGCAATGTTTTGTTTTGGGAGCGCCACAGAAACACCGCCCAGAACTGGTGCAGCCTCAATACCGAGCCGGCATCGATGGTGATAGTGCGTGCGGCGTACGGAATCTCGGGGTAAGCCTCCATATTGTACATAAGGGACATAAGTCAATGGATTGTTTGGTTCCTCTACAGGTAAAGTTTCCATTCTGCCGGGTCGACTTTCGGTTCCTCTGAGGCGCCACCGCTTGGCCCACACCAATCGGATTCCGGGCGTACAGCTTATTTCCTTTGAGGTATTGAGAGCTTTGGCTTGAAGAGCCGGCTCTCCGACGAAGAAAGAGGGGCCGCCAGCTGGGCTGTTCCTTCAGCCTTGCACCACTAATGCAATCTCCGCATATTTTTATAAGTAGGCAATTTTTTCCGAAAAATCATTTCAGATTTGTTTTCCTACGTGCACAAGTACCTGTATATAAAATTTTCGCCGGCATTACAGAAGTTGAGCGGACACTCTTTTCCCATCTCCTGTAATTAGGCCCCACAGAGATTTCGCGACTTATCTCTGATGACAAGGATGTTCACCATATCCAAAGGACGATTCTGCATTCGTTTTGCCTTGAGCGGGGGGAGCTTAGCTATCTTCAAACAACCGCCTTTTCTCAATTTTGTGATCGATAAACACAAACTACTTTGCATTTTTTGTAGTTTGCTTCGTTTAGGAGCCGTTTCAATAAGGATGGAAACTACACAATTTACCAAACTTGTCAGCTTTGTTTACGACAGTAATTTCACCCCAGTACACGCTGCTTGCGGCAGAGGTTGTTAAGCATTAGATGCAGCACTGACATTTAACTCATGCAACTCCTTTGACAGCTTCAGACGCATTGAATAAAGAAAAAATTCGCGTACCGCGCGACACAAGCGTTTTGAGTGCAACAGACGACGACCAACCCCGTAGGGTTTCCTGTCACAGTGGCGCTACCAAGTGGCCAACCTTTCAGTGTGATGACTTGTAAGCAAGTCAACAGTTGCGCTTCTACAGTGCTTAGGTGGTGTGATTTTGACCCATCTATATTGTTATTATTTTTATAATTCACAACTTTTTATAATTCACAAAGAGTTTTTTTGTTCATTAAATGTTGTTTACAAAACACAATATACTAAACTAGCAATCTTAACAAAACCCTAAGCATTGCTAGCACCGTCTTACAAATAACAGCAAAAATGAAAATTTTGCAGAGATTTTTTTCATTTTTTGTCTCTTTCCCAAGTTCGTAGATGTTCAGTTTTACATAAAGACAATTCGTTTCAATATGACGGTACCATTATTTCTTCGGTGTTGGTGCGTTGGTCGGAAGGGTTCTGCTTGGGATTGTATATCGGATCCCATAACTTGAAGTACTGTTTTGCCTTTGGGGCATCAACGCACCATTACTAAACTACTTCTCAAAGACCTTGGTACTAATCTCAGCTCTTGTGCAGTTCTTGACAGGGTATTTTTTAATGGAAGCATTGTACTTAGTACAGACGTGCACATGCTTTTTTGATGCTTCAGTAGTTCGCCATAGGGAGCTTTCCCAGAGGTGTAAATAGTGCTCTTCGCTGCAGCGGAAGGTGAGTTCACCAAACGATTCCCTGGAAACCCGTTCGGTTTCTTTCGCATTGTTTGAGAGCGAGTGCGGTTTCATTCGGGTTCACTCAGTGTACCGGCGCGTGCAACCAGGTGTCTATTGTTGGCGCGTCTGACTGTGTCCCACCGACGAAATATAGATAGCGATGCGGAAGTACATATGGGTGCAGAATAAATATTCACCTGGTCCTGTGAAGGCACATTTGACTTTCTTGGTTTACCGATTCCTGTGAAAGCGGGAACCGCCACATTTTTTTATTCTAGCTTGCTCTTTTTATGTACAAATGTGTTTGACGTGCGTGTATGTACGAGGCACGCTTAATTAGGCACCGCTTTTGCCCCCCAGGAGCCCTGCTTTTATTACGTTGAGGTTACAAGAGTGCGGGACATTTATTTTATTTATTTATTTTATTTTCAATACTGCCAGTCTCATTCCGAGACCATAGCAGGTGGGCAAACAGATTCTACATGGAGGTGGTACATCAATAAATATCAGTGCAGAAAACAGAAACAGGAATGTAGTGAAATGGCAGTCATCACAAAGTATAAGAACGAAAAATATACAAATTAGTTTACTTTTAATTATAGATAGGAACAATACGGAGCTGAAATTCTTCAAGAACAGAATTGAAAACTTACAACATGTACACACTTATAACAAACAAAAAGCATAATCAAGTCACGCTTTTTAACTTCTGACAAGGCGAAAGATACCAACAGCAAAAAGTGAAATTGTGCATGAAATGCAGTGGTACACAGGCAAATAATAACCAACTTGCAAACACTCCAGTTAACACTTATATACTCCCCTAATACTCTTTCACTGGTGGCGCAATGCCTCTGTGATGCGAGTGTTACAGCTTAACAGAACATGTTATCTAATTTTGGTGCAAAGTCAGATAACGATTTCGCATTAGTTAATGAGGAATCTAAACAGTTCCATTCCTTATGGCAAGTGGAAAAAGTGAGTGCTTGAACGTGTTATTGCGGTAGTACTCTTTCAATGTGTGTGAATGTTTGTGCCTGGTAACGCGGGAGCCTGATGGAGGGATGTTCAATGATGGGTCAATTTTATAATGGTTGTGAAATAGCTGAAAAATAAATTTCGGGCGCTCTTGTTTCCTCTAATCGCAAGTGTTTGGAGGCCAGAGCTTGCTAACATATTTGTGGGAGAATCAGTTACCTTATATTTGTTGCAGATGAATCTTGCTGCCTTCCTCTGTACATTTTCTAGCTTTTGAATGTTAATGACTGTATAACGAAACCATACTGTGTTAGCATATTCTAATACCGGTCTTACGTAAGTAGTATAGGCTAAAAGCTTGGTTGAGTGAGGGGCCAACCGAAGGCATCTGCGAGGATAAAAGAGCTTGCGCAGAGCAACCGAAGTAATATTAGAGATGTGCGCATCCCATCTGAGGTTTGAAGTAATCGTGGCGCCTAAATATTTGTGTTCATTCACTTTTTCAAGCCTGCTGCCTCTAATGCTGTAGTCATACTGGATACCTCCTTTTTTTCGGGTTATCGTCATGCACACTGTTTTTTGGGGGTTGATCGACATTTGCCGCATGTCGCACCAGTTGGAAAGATGGTCTAAAGAAACACTTAGTGCAAGGTGATCTGAATGACTGTTAATTTCTTTGTAAATATTTGAGTCGTCGGCGAAGAGCCTAATGTTGCAAGAGATACCGTCTGTGATATCGTTAATAAAAACAAGAAATAAGAAAGGCCCCAAAATGGAGCCTTGTGGTACTCCGGACGTAACAGGCAAAGTTTCCGATGGTGCTTGGTCACACAGAACATATTGCGAACGGTTAGTTAGGAAGTCCTTAACCCAATCTGTTAATATTCCATCTCCAATATTACTTCGAAGTTTTGCAATTAATTTGTTGTGACATACGAAAACAAATGCTTTAGCAAAGTCTAGTAATATGATATCCGTTTGCGTGCAGTGATTTTAATCAGAAAGACGCTCTGATGTATTCCTAAACCTCGTTCAGTGGGCTTTCGCACCATTCTGTGTGAGTGAAACACTTTATTGAAATGACAGGCCCAGAGACACCCGGGGGGGGGGGGGGTGAGAAAGGATGTGGCGTAAAGGGGAAGGTCACAGCTCATGCAATCAACAGAGTGGGAGCCTTGGTGTCTTATTTACGAAATTCGCGTCCTTAAGTCAGTCAGTGGCACCAAAATGCGCGGTTCCCTCTGCAGACAATACGGTTCACACTGTGGATACAATCCATCATTTTTCCGTTCTGCTCTGTTCTAAAAATGATGCGATTACTGATGCAGCGTCGATATGTGATAGCTGTATGTAGCTGTTTAGGCGAGCCTTGTTATTTGTTTTAATATTATTTATCTTCATTACCCTTAAGCAATGAGTAGGGTGTTATCGAAAGTCGGAGGTCCAAGTTTGAGAAATTGTTTAAGAACAGTGACGACCTCCCCCAAATTATGACGCCGGTAAATAAGTGCAGTTATTATTTTTATATAAGAAATTGGTACAGTCGGGAATGAGACATCTGAAAACCTGAATATATACGCAGGTAGTGGAAGGCAGCAAACATATACATGCAGGACCATCATTTGTACAGTTACAGCGAGTAGATGGCGTTCATTTAAGAGACATTTGTGGGCTGAGAGAACGCCGCTTTTTTTGTTGTGTTGTCATTTCTTCTCCCATTTCGCTTTTTCCAATTTCATGCTTTGGATCCCTGTTCTTTCCCCCCGCCACCCCCCCTCCATGAAATCCTGCGTACAACCGGTGAAACACTTCTGTGTAACACAGCTTTAGTACTTTTAGCTTGATCGTGCCTGCCCGATCGGGATTTGTAGAAAACTACTGCAGTGTTCTGGAGTCTAAGCACGCCCCTTTTGTAATTGATTGATTGTAGGGTTTAACGCGCCGACGCAACGCAGGCGATGAGGCGCGCCGTAGTGGAGGGCTCCGGATTAATTTTGTCCACCTGGGGATCTTTAACGTGTGCCGAAATCTCGTACACACGGGCGTTTTTGCTTTTCGCCTCCATCAGAAAAGCGACCGCCGCGGCCGGGAATCGAACCCCGCGACCTCGTGCTCAGCAGCGCAACGCCTTAGCCACTGAGCCACCGCGGCGGGTACGCCCCTTTTGTATTTAACATATTTGTAAAAAGTACGTTTCGGCAGCCTTCGGATGTAACTATTTTAGTAGAAATCGCTGATATAGACGAACTGTTGACCCGCAATAAGAACATCCGCACATTGCGGAAATAACATAAGTGTGTACAGTGCTAACGGAAGAGCAGACATCGTGGAAAGGCACAGTGTAAATGAGAGTTAAGTATTATACACACAAAAACGGCCTTTGGAAGGTATTTCCTTGGCCCTGCACTTTATATGTAGTACTGAAGGCACCGGGTGCATAGCGCTCTGCAGGAATAGAGGAGGCCTTAATCCTTCGATATAAGAAGCCGTAAACTGGTTCTTGTACAATGTGTTTCGAGAAATGCGCCAGTGAAAAGCAACAAACCCGACTTTACAGTGGCTGGATAGCAAGTTAATAGGGATACATCGTGTAATATTATTATTAAATAACTGTGTCTATATAATAAAAATCACCATCATCATCACCAGCCTATCCACGCCCACTGCAGGGCAAATGCCTCTCCCATTATTCTCCAATTACCCCGGTCCTCTGCCAACAGTGACCAATTTATCCCTGCAAATTTCTTGATCTCATCCGCCCATCTAGCTTTCTGCCGCCCCCTGCTACGCTTGCCTTCTCTAGGGATCCACTCTGTTACCCTTAATGACCAACGCTTATCTTGCCTGCGTATGACATGCACTGCCCACGTCCATTTCTTCTTAATTTCTACTAGTATGTCCTTAACACGCGTTTTTTGCCTGACACACTCCGCTCTATTCTTGTCCCTTAATGTTACACCTATCATTTTCCGTACCATTGCCCTCTGAGTCCTTCTCAGTTTAAGTTGAACCCTCTTAGTGATCCTCAAAGTTTCTGCCACGTAGGTGAGTACCCGTAAGATGCAGCTGTCATACACTTTCTTCTTCAGGGACAATGGTATGCTGCTATTCATTATCTGAGAACTTACTCCCACCTGTTCCCAATCCAACTTTCTGAATACGTCCTGTAAACATGCTGTGAATAACATTGGAGAGACTGTGTCTCTTTGTCTAACGCCCTTTCTTATAGGTATTTTACTGCTCTCCTTATGGAGGATGATGGTAGCTGTGGACCAATTGTAGGTATTCTCTAGTATTTTTACATAATGCTCATCTATCCCCTGGTTCCGTAATGCCTGAATAACTGCTAGTGTTTCGACCGAGTCAAATGCTTTCTCATAATCTATGAAGGCTATATATAGGGGTTAACAATACTCAGCGCACTTCTCTATAACCTGATTGATCGTGTGAATATGCTCCATTGTTGAATAACCTTTAAGGAACCCTGCTTGTTCTTTGGTTGTCTGAAGTCTAAGGTTGCAGAAATTCTGTTAGCGATTACCTTGGTAAGTACCTTGTAGACGACTGACAGTAATCTGATCAGCCTGTAATTTTTCAGGTCCCTCATGTCACCTTTCTTATGGATTAGGATGATGTTCACGTTCTTCCAAGATTCTGGTACGCTTCCGGTAATTAGGCATTGCGTATACAGGTTTGCCAATTTTTCAAGTACAATTTCTCCGCCATCCTTTAAGAGGTCTGCTGTTATCTGATCCTCACCAGGTGCTTTGCCCCCTTTCATTTCTTTCAAAGCTTTCCTTACTCCTTCGCTCGTTACTGGTGGGATGTCTACGTCCTCTGAACTATATTTTTGTTCGGTAAATCCTGGATGTCCCGGCTACTGTACAGAACCCTATACAACTCCTCGGCCACTGTGACTATGTTATCCTTATTTGGGACGACATTGCCTTGCTTATCTTTAAGTGCATACATCTGATTTCCCCCCCGCCAAGCCGCCTCTTCACTGCTTTCAGGCTACCTCCGTTCTTTACAGCGTATTCGATCCTCTCCGTATTATACCTCCGTATGTCAGCTGTCTTAGACTAATTGATTAACTTCGAAAGCTCCGCTAGTTCAATTTTTGTCAGCTGGAGTCGAGATTGTCATGGTTTGCCGTTTGCTAATTAAATCTTTCGTCTCTTGAGAGAGAGAGAGAAACAACTTTCGCTGAGCCCATTTCAGGTGACGCTCGCAGGCGTCAGACGGGGTGGAACCCTATTCACGAGTCCCATATGAGTCCAATAGCTCCTGGCCCCTGGACGCGAGCTCTTGCTGCGTCGACAGGTCGGGGCTGGACATCAAGATCTCCCATCGCTCGGGTAGGGGGGGAAGGGGAAGGGGGAGGGAAGGTAGAGGATTCTTGAGCTCAGTACACTCCGCCAGTATGTGCGGCACGGTGCCTTCCGTCTTTTTGCAGAACGGGCAGATGGGGTCGTGTTCTGCCGGGAACATCTTCTTCAATAAAGCTGGGTGCGCCAGTGACCCCGCTTGTGCGCGGCGCACTATTATTTGTTGCTTGCGGTCGAGTTGCTGGTGCGGCACGGGAAGCCTGCACCTGGCGCTCCTGTACAGCGTGGTAATCTCGCGGTAGCTCGTGACTGGGTGTGGTAGCTCCGACTCGTCCTCGGCCCGGTCTGCTAGTTCGCGGGCGTAGTGGTCGGCGAGGGCGTTGCCCTCCACTGTCGAGTGTGCCGGAACCCACACGAGCTCTACGTCTCGTCCCGGTGGGCTGCGCTTTGCGAGAATTGCTATGGCCGCGTGGGAGACGATCCCCTTGCGGTAGTTGCTGTAAGCCGTCTTGGAATCTGTGACGATCGTATGCACGTCTCCGTGCGTGAGGGCGAGAGCGATGGCCATCTCTTCTGCTTGGCTGGCATCTGTCGTCCGTAGCGACGCGCTGGTCACCAGCTTGTCGATGGTCGTGACGGCGGCAACTGCTTAGCTGCTGTGCTGGGGAAGTGAGGCGTCCACGTAGAGGACCCGGGGGTCTGCTTCCAGCTGTCGGGCGAGTGCCTGTGCCCGCGCGGCACGCCTCTCGTCGTTCCTGCCGGCCTGCATATTGCGCGGCAGGGGCTTGGTCTTGAGCGCTTCCCTCCACGGCGGGAAAGTTTATCAGTATCCTGTCTAGCCATTGCGACCCCGACTTCTACTGCACACTCCGTGATAATGCATGTAAGGTTGTCGCTGACTTCCTGTGTCGTAAGGTCGGCTTCCATGTTAAAGGGACACTGAAGTGAATTTGTCAAGCTCCCGTTTTTGCTTGCACTGTGTAGACTGGCTCAAATTAACACACTATTCATCGTTTATCCGGTTGACAAATCCGTAATTATTTTACAAAGCGCGAAAGAAGAAAAACTACTATGCGCGGTTTGCGGCGGCCGCACCAACTAAAGGCTGTGACGTCAGGAGGGGAGGGCACCGTGATTGGACGATGCCCAAGGTTAGCAACCAAAAGTTTCGGTTTCGGTTCTGTAAAACAACATGCTTGACATCTGATGGCGTTGTTGGATGGGCATTCTCGATTTCTCAATTATCGCCGTACCGCGCTTCTGCCATGTTGTCGGCTGTCAAATGCCTAAGATAAACCTCCCAGGGCGGCTTGGAATCGTAGAAATCACTAGACGAGGTCTACGCAGTGGATGAACGCCCTCCGCGTCACCGCAGACTCTCAAATGCCATGCGCGTTTCCCGCATATTTGGAGCTTGCCTCACTTATGTCTGTTCGTAAAAAGCTAGTTCGCACCAGGCCAATGGTGTGCTGATTCAGGCCTGGGCCCACTGCCCGCGAGCAGTCGGTGCTTGTGGCAACAGCACGCCAACGAGAACTCGCTAGCGCGTCATTGTCAGTATGCCCGCGTTCTGCGATCTCGCTCGTGGAGCAGTGAACGTTACGGCCCAAAAATGGTGAACTCATTTCAGAAAACATCGGCCGCATACGAAAAAATCAACTTACAAAAAAAAAACATGTACCCTTGGGGATTCGAACTTGCGACTTTCAAAACAAATACCAGCGCCTCAGACCGCTAGGCCACAAGGCGGCGCTGGCCGGTATGGATATATAAGGTTCATAATGTATGACCAGTTTACACTTTTATTTATTTTAAGCATTTTAAGTACTTTATGTGACTATTTGTTGTATATCACTCCTGCAGTAAGTGTCCTCCAAACTTCCACAATATCTCACGTCTAGCAATTGCATTTCTTTGACGGAAAAGCGTTCGCAGATGTGCGGTCGTGCTGCTGACCGGTGTGCTTGTTTACCCAGCGCAAAAAGTGCTTCCTGCTCCCTAGTTTTGCGCTGTACGGTAAAAGTTTCAGGTGATTTTATTTTCTTAGTACCTATATTGACTTCGCTGACTCTTCTCCCGCCTTCAATTGGCCTTAGATTTTCCTACTAGCGTAAAGTCAGCGAAGCGTCGCATGTGCACTTGTGCAGCGCTTGTGTGGAGCGACCCGGACTCTGAGTTTGACACAGTGTACAAACTAACAAAGTAAGGAAAGGCACATTCTTTCATTCACAAAGGTGTTGTGGCTTAGTTTCAATTGAGCGAGCGAATAGCGACGACCCGCCGGCGGCCGGCGGACGAAACGCTGGGCCGACTGACTCGATCGGTAGGTCGGCTGGTCGGCGAACCGTGCAGTAGCGCAGCCATTTTCCAGCTCATCTCCTGCTGACGTCACACGAAAACGCCACCGAAAATGGGCGAGCGTAAAGAGAGGAGGACAGCATTTTCGAATTGATTTTTCTACTAAATAAATTCGCGGAAACGCGGCCAGAGTGGTCGAAACAATGCCTACGGACTCCGAACTACAATTTGCACTAGTAATCCCGCAATGTTTACAAATCACTTCAGTGTCCCTTTAAGGGCGGAATATTGGCGTATTCATGGGAGGTTGTGGCCGTTACTACACCAGGGTGGCCAATCCTGCTCTGGTGAGGGAGTGCGTTGCAGGCAATGGTCGCCGGGGTGAGGCCACTCCCCAAGACCCAACTGCAATTCCATAACTGCGTGTTTTTTTTTTTTTTGGGGGGGGGGGGGGCGGAGGACGGAATTGTCTGGCACCGGGATTCGACCCACGGGCTTTCTATACGTGAGGCGCATACTATACCTCTACTCTCTACCTCTACGCCACCGCTGCACAGCACGGTGGTGCAGCGGAAAATCAAAAATTGCACGGGGGCACATATCGTGACAAAACACGCAGCTTATTTTCTTCCCGCGGCGGAGACTGAGCTGGGTCCCGGGAATTTGTACGAACGCGAATGCGCTCGAGCTTTCTTAGTTGGCTTTTAAATACACGTCAGGGGATTAACGTGATCTATCAGTTTCGGGATTCGAATTCCTTCGCGGAGGGGCCAGTGGCCTACTAAGAAAGAGAAAAATAAAAAGGTGCCCGGGAGCACATATCGTATATGTACTGCATAAATTGTCGTCCGAGCTAGGCATCTGTCATAGTTTAGCCAAATTTAAAAATGCTTCTGCTTATAATAGAACGCGAAAAGAGAATTCTACTCCTTAGAAGACAATTTCTAAAATTAGAGAATATGTCATGGTTGCGATATATTTACACCTCAGAGATTTGTTGTGTCTACAGCTTTGTCTTACACTGAAGGGGAAAGCATGAAACGCGTCTGGTCGTTTTATTACATTGTACCGGGAATAGTAATTTAATCAGCACGGTGATTTTTTACACATCTTTTTTCCAATTCTTGGGAGTTAGACATGTTTGGATAAAATAATTGCCTCGAATGACACAGATTGCCTCAAATGAAACAAAATTATTTAAACATACGCGACATATTTCGTGGTCCTAGAACAACACTACAAGGGAGCCAGGTGGTCTAGCATTTGTGATCTGCGCGGCCGTCGCTGAAGACTCAGCTTAACAGTGGACGCACAAACACGCACAACCCCCACAACAGAAACACGTACACACACGCACACACACGCACAGACGTAAGTACACACACAGACACACGCGCACGAAAGCCCGAAAACACGTAGACACACACAGGTACATAGCGGAGCACAATCACGCGCACACACGCACGCGCACACACATGCACCCACGCAACACTCATGCACATACCCACACACCTGTCATCCAGGCACACACACACGGCGAACTCGCGAATACACGCACACACACCACGCACGCACGCACACAGGGTTGCTCGCGTGCATGCACACACACACATGCACGAACTTACAAACGCACACGCACCCACGAATAAACTCACAAAAGCAAGTGCGCATACGCGCACCTACGCACACACACGGATGAGCCCGCACGCAAACGCACGCAGTCACGCAAGCACAAGGACGGACGGAGGGGTGGATGAACGGACGGACGGATGGGCAGGCGGATAAATGGACTTCGAGAAGGAAAAAGATGAAAAGGATGGTTGCGAGTCGGCATAATGTGGTGTCGTAAATCGAGTCCCATGACTTCGGTTCCCTTTCTAGGCATGCATGCAGAGAATCAGAGCTTCACATCTAGTTCAGGGTCAGTGAGAAACTGTATCATCCCATGCCAGTATGGCTGGTATTCGTTAATTTCAGAGCCGTGAGTGAACCATGTTGCAGTTGCGTTGTCTAAAGCAAGCACTAATGACGAGGTTGGAACTTCACTGTTTGTTTCCTTTCTGCCACGTGAAACTTCATTTTGCCAAAGAAGTGACACGTACACGGTTCCCTAATGATATTCCCACGACTGTAAGGTTGATTCCGTTCTGAGTGGAATCCTAATAGGGATTTCGATAATGCATCAAAGAAGAAGAAGAAGGTTTCGGGCCCCTTGGGGGCCGAGGGAAGAAAACGAGAAAGAAGTCGAAGCTTACTTGGACTGGCTTGCTGTCGGGCACAAGTTCGCCTTTTAGAATAAACTCTCTCTGTCCACTTGGTACAACCCTCCACTTGTGAGTTCACCGTTACAATATCTATACCCGAACACATACTAACCGTTGTTTACGCTGGCAGAAATACTATGAAATATTGTAGAAATGAGGTAATTGCAAAACGACAAAACTACAAGTGAAAACCAGTTTACTCTGTGACAGCTGATAACAGTGAGCATTGTTTCGGATTTGTGTATCTCAGCCGCAATGAGTGCCCCCGCGCGTAATGAACCCAGATGATGTGCCAACTGAATTGGGTATAATATGCTTTCGTCATTCTTTAAATAAAGACCTTGTAACATGTGTTACCCTTTCAGTGGTTACTTTGCATAATCCTAAGTAAGCGAATATAACGTTTCAAATGCAATGAAATGAACTTTAGTAAAATGTAATCCGTTTTCTAAGAGCCGCTGGGATTTTCGCACGTACGGTGCACGGTCGCTTTTTTTTCGAGTACCCAGGATCATTATTTGGCGTGTGGCACGCATTTTGTCGTAAATACCAAAGAAAAGCTGCGCAAAATTTGTAACACTCAGCAGCACCAAGATTTATTGAATCGATCTGTTTTTGAAGGCATGTAGAGAAGTTTTCTGAAAATGTGCGAAAACTTTGTTAAAAATGTTTTTCTCATACGCGCCAAGTGCATTGTCTTCCAAGTAGTATCCGCTGGCCCGGAAGAACTGAGGCATTTCCGTGCTAAGGATCGACACGCTTACTTGCGTCTTCTGCACCCAAACCGTCAGAGACCTTTCTTTTCCTTCTGGTGAGAAAGAGGCTGTGCATATCCCACTATATTTTATCACCACAGCATCAAGAAAAGTTTCCCCCATGTTCTTGCTTTCTTCTCTTCGTGTAGGCTCTCTGGCAGGGCACATTACTGCGGCGAAAACAATTACAGGCGCCATTTCACCCTCTACTCCAGAGCACCTCCAGGGCAACATCCATTTTCTTCTGTCCTCTCCGCTTCCGTTCCAACCACCACCTTTCGCATCGCGGTCGCACTCCTTGGCGCCGTTCCTTTGCAGAAGAAGCTAAGATGACGATGACGACACACCGACGACGAACAGGAATTTCTCGCCCAGGAGCCGCGTGCCTCACCCTAAGTGCCAGCTGTTTACTTTCGTCGTCAGTTGTACTGCGCGTGTTACTTTACGACCCAGTAAGAAACTTTTTTAGCGCTCAAACGAACGTCAGTCCCAAGGAGAGCCAGAATCGCTGTTTCCACCTCCATCCTTATCTTTCTTTTCACCTTTAGCATGGGGAAGTCCCGGCCCTCATCTCCCTTGAGATGCGTTCCCATGCAAATGGAGGAAGCTGTAGCAGCAAAGCCCTGCTTACACGAGCAGGTATGTAACCGCGACGTTATATGCCCGAGCTGTTGTTGCTGTACGCAGGGGACCTTAATGCATCTCCACCCTACCTCTCCTAGATCCCACCACATTTTTGTTTATTTCCGGTTTCCCCTCATCTGCTGTTACTTTTCGTTATTGTCTTTCTCGCAGCAGGACACTGGCTGGCTGTGTACACGGTCTCCTAGGAACGATGCTACGCACCAGGCCATGCAAGGCAAGACGGACCACTGCATTACGGAAGCCAGCGGTGGCGTGCTTATTTCTTTCGGCAGGCTCAGCTTTTTTTTCCCCTTGTAAAGAGATTTGGGACGCGGCGTCGTGGCTTGTTGATGAAAGGAAGGAAGCACGAAGCGGCTTCACCATTTGCGGTGGCAAGGCGATGATAAAACAAGGGTATTTTGCTTACAAAGGGTGTTAAGAAGAACGCGGGGGAAAAATCGTCGAAATAGTACGAATATCGTTAAGGACATCTTATGGAGGCTGGTGAGAGAAGTCGCGCTCAGGTTGGACTAATGGCGTCTGCAGTATTTTCAGAGCAAACACTTCATCGTAATGCTCCCGGGTAGTTTTGGGTAGTTTTTGGCCAGAAAGAAAAGCATCGTTATGATTTTTTAAGAAAAATATCAAACAGCAGTAACGTTCATCAACAATATTAACTTAACGTTGATGAACTACAACACATCAACTAGAAAGATGTGTTCTGTGTTTTTCCCGCAGTTGCTTGCATAGAGAAAATATGGCAGCAATGTCTAATACGCATGTCTGTAAAAGGAAAAATGGTGTCAGATATTACGCCTTCATCGGCAAGCATGACGATACAAAATACACATGCAAACAAAAGTAACAATGAAGAAATATTGAACTGCTGAAAGATGTTCGGCTGTTCGAGTCGATAAAATCAACCAGTAAAAGGTTTGCATGCAATGAAGAAAAGTAGTATTTTTATAATATTGCGATGTAATAAAACTTCGTTTGGTTTTCTTTCGATGGGACGGGCCAGGCCGCTTTTTGGCGTTAAACCACCGCTTTATTTCCTTCAAGGTCCTACAACACTGTCAGCTTGCTGGAACACCTTCTACAGAATCCTAGTCATTTCGTTGTGGAGCTTTATGAAATAACGACAAAAAGTTTGTCACGTATATGCTCATTTGTATGCAACTGTCGTCAAAAGACACCTAAACTCCTGTCTTCTCTGCCCACCTCTCACGCTCTTTCCCTCCCGTCTCGCTCTTCTCAGGATGAACACGGTGGAGGTTTGAAAAAGGCAATTGGATGTTCCCGGGTTCCACTGCTCATGGGCAATTTAGTGTTACTTTTCATTGCTGTCGGCTTCGGAATGCCACCGAGAGGTCCAGGCTTCGGCGTCTACTCTATTCGTATTTCTGGGTCAAAATAGTGTTTCCAAGCAGTGCATTTATTCTTTGTTATCGTAAATATCAAGTGCACATCTATTTTCAAATAAAAAAACGCAGCCTAGCGCCAGATAGGTATTGATATTCTCGCCCAAATATGCCATTTATTGCTACTTTTTAAGTGCTGCGTGTAGTTAAAGCGCACTCCAATGCATGCACCCTACTTCAGCGTCACAAGAGTGTTAAAGACTGTGATATTGAAGTTACAACATATTTTCTGTCACATTTTTTCGGGACAGTTAATTTTTTTTCCACTTGCCGGTAAGCACAAAGCCCCATATGTTCATCCATTCGTAAAACCATTTGGTATGATTTGCAGTTGTAATAACTTTGGTTTGCAGTAACATGGGGGAAGAGTTTTTTTGATTAAGGCTACAGTTTTGTAAGACAGCTCATGCAAGTTGACGGTTTTCTATTTTTTTTTTTTTTTAATTTGAAGCATGGAAATTTTGTTAATCATACAATCAACAGGTTGACAAGTATGCTTTTGGACAGGCTTTGGGGTCTCTTCTGTAATGTAGTGGCTCAACTAGTCTTGATACGTCGACGAGTATTTCTTTTGGGCGTGAAAGATATGGAAGACACCACAACGAAACAATGCGGGCGGTTTTGCAGCTCTCTGCCTGCATTCAAACGGATTCCTTCCTCTAGATTTCAGGCGCTTTAATGCAGAAGGAATACAAATGAACGCATTCCAACCCTATCCATTGTAGAATTAATTCATAAGGGTAGCTTGCTTTGAGACACTAACACTCAAAAAAGCCTATACAGTTGTTGAACTGCTGTTTCCTTGCCAGTTGAGTAGCGAAGTGAACCCTGCGAGGCTCCAACTTGCCGTGATGCTTTCGTGAGCGATAAAGTAATCTTTGCCCTGGAACACCTCTAACTATTTCACTTGCTCAATGAAAAGCTTGGTAAAATTTTGAAGCGACCAGGTATCAAAAAATTTCCGAATTACTGAGAGACTCATTAATAACTATTTTGTAGTGTGATCTGAACTTTGCTAGACCACTTTTGAAATAACTGGATAAAAAACTCACAGGAATCAAGCAGGCTGTGTTGATATGCTGAATAGGTTTTCCTTTGACATTTCTCAACGGGAACTCAAGAGAAGAAATGTATCTATAGTTAACGAACACTCGACTGGAACTCAACAGACTTCTGTC
This sequence comes from Haemaphysalis longicornis, assembly GCA_013339765.2. Taxonomy (NCBI): domain Eukaryota; kingdom Metazoa; phylum Arthropoda; class Arachnida; order Ixodida; family Ixodidae; genus Haemaphysalis; species Haemaphysalis longicornis. The sequence goes on along the minus strand of CM023452.1, from coordinate 116,774,009 downwards.
ACTTTACTTTCACTTGATATTTCTCTACAGGAACTCAACAGGAAAAATGTATTGAGTGTCGACTGAAAGACATCTGGAAATCAACAGACAGGTTGACAATAGTTGATACACTTTTTATTTAAACTCCGCATTGAGTTCAAATCGAAACACGGCGGCCATTTTCCAACAAGAACTGAATACAAAAATTTCATTTAAAGTCGACTGACTGCCAACACAGTGTAATAGGTAATGTCAATTAACTTTCAATTCAATCTCATTACCCCTTTTTGTAAGGTTGTGCTAACACCATCCCCATATGCGGATCGAAGTCCAGGACTCAGATCCTTGTAGTCTATGGTTATGTAGTAGTGATTGAATACCGAACTAGGGCTTTTTCATGCGATTTTGCTTTGTTTCATTTCTCCATCGGTGAGTCGGCCGATTGACTGCAAATGACGACACGCAGGTTATATTTCACCCACGGTGACGCACCGGGCGATGGTAGGTATTAGCGCCGTTTGTCTTAAACGCCGACAAGTTGTCGCCATGGCAACGAACCGACTGACTGTATACCTGGTGTAACCACGCCCCTTCTCACCCGCTTGCTACTATAGATAAGAGTGGGGTGAGCTCGCAAGGTGCCGGACGAGCGGCCTTGCGGTTGAGCGTCGACCATGATGCGGAAGGCGAGCAACCACTGTGTACGCCTGGGCTCGTCCGATGACACTGAATGGTGAAATGCTTGCTTTGCGTGACCCGTGACTGCAGTAAGGCTAGCACGCTCGACCTGCACATGTTGCATCCGGCAACGTGGGAGAAGCATGGCTTAGCGATTTCTAAATTATCCAGAAGGAGTGACCACCAAGGCTGACGCCGAACGCTTCCAACGGCGTTCCAACCGAACGCTTCCAACGCTTCCAACCGAAACTAACATGGCGCCCACCCCAAAGAACAACATTCTGGCGGATATACATTTTCTGAATATAACTAGTGTTCTACCCTTAAGAAAGCATACTATTGACGCAATCGCAAATGCGTAACAATGCAGCCAAATCACAGTTTAAACTCCTTGCACATAGTTTTGTGTCAGTGCAGTAGTTGGTGGGGCCACCGTCCACTGCGCAATCGCTTTATTTTCTATTTTTCCTTTATAAATATAATAGTTTCAGCGTACAGACACCCCAGGAAAAGGAGGTTTACTTGAGCCGATTTATCAAACTTTATAAAATGTACACTTGAACAAACGTTGACAAATTCACTGCAGACTTTTGTTGAAATCAACGATGAAATCTGGGGCAATTTTTATGTGTGGTTTGAAGCACCGTTCAGTCAATTTTATTTCCAAGGAATCTCGACTACATAAGTACTGCAATTGGGCTTTTCCTCCACCCAATAAGGGCTGCGATTACGGAGATGAAAAAAAAATACGGTTGTCGCAAGATTGTTTATTCTGTATAGAACCAACAGCGGGGTGTCTTCCGAAGAAATACTTAGTGTCTATTGCCGTACAATATCTCAGCGGGACCGTAATGTTGCCATCATGTGCATAAAATACCCAGACGAAGACGCTGCAGAGTCGAATCCATGAGCCTTCCACAGCAAGAATTATCGTTCCCGTTTTAATCCTAGCCGAATTGCTGGCGCACTGCCCGGCAACCACTAGAAATGCCTACACGGAAAAAATACGATGACCAGAAGAGAGGCGACGTGACGCAACGCGACAGAGTTGCACCACGGCATTCTTTTTTGCATCTTGGGCACAGGTATGGATTTATTTGTCATCAGAAAACGCAACATTTGTTTAGGATTTCCTTGTTTTTGTACAATTATTATAGGTATTTTTTTTTCAACGTCTTTTGCACCCTTTCGTGGAGTACATTTTTATATGGCATTTGTACATGCTCTGTTTAAAATAAACTAATTGCAATATAGTGCTAGATATTTTGTATATACGTTTTTGATTTATTATTCCAGTGTCTGCTTATCTGAAGGAATGTATTCCAGAATAAAAAAAATAACGCCAAAAATTTGAGACAGGTAAGATATAAAGGCACAAGGAAAAGGCGGAAACATGTAAGACGTCGCAATACTTAGGAGCAAAAGTTACCTTTAAAATTGGCTACAACACACTATGGGGGGGGGGGGGGGGGGGGCTGTTGAAAAGCAAAGCGGCGAACGACATCCACAACAGTTGGCCTTTGGACGTCCCTTAAATTCGCACACGTGGCGCTAGCAGCATGTGTTGGATTCTACTTTCGGCACTATCGAGAGAAACAGTACTGCTCTTTTCGCGGAGCTTTGTAGTTCCGTTCTTCTTCTGAAGGTTTCACCTTGCGGATTCTCCCCATGGCAGCGATGCCTTGCGATGCCTTGAGATGAACTCAAGGCATCGCAAGAAGGGTACCGCTTTACCTCTTACCTGAGATTCGCGGGGGCGGCGTCCGAAACGCCGCAGCGTCTAGAGCGGCGGACTAGAGCGGCGGCCACCTCCGCTGTAGACCAGCCATGCGACTGCCGAAAGAAAACAGAGAGGAGCGTCTTTCGAAGGGTAAGGAGGAGGGTGGCACGCGCGGCTACAGTGCCTCCCTGTGACCCTCGTTTCATGTGCCACCTCCCAAGTGCCCTCCTCTTCCTCAACCGCTGAATAAAAAATCCTCCGTCGCATGCCCCCGCGCGAGGGACACGAGTAAATGCAGAGCATTGGGGTTGTTTACGTGGCGTAGGGTTGGTGGTGGTGGTGGTGGTAGTTGGTGGTAGTTGGCGGCCCGACGCTGACGTGTCGCAGCCGCGTGTCGCGCATGAATCGAAGGGTCCGTGGCCCGACGCTGACGAGCAGACGCTGCTTCTTCCTGACGAAGGCCTGGATCCGCTGCTCGACGTTGACGCTTGGCCGCGGCTTCTCGTTCACGAAGGTCGGCATCGGCGGCACGCTTACGACGCTTGCGTTCGGCGTCGGCAGCGCGCCGCCTCGCCACCTTGTCTTCTGCCAACGTCGACGAAGACGATGGTACGATGTCTTGTACTGGTTCCGCGACGCTGATGTTGGATTGCGTCGCGGTACTAGTTGAAGGTCTTGCTTCCGTCACTTATCAACTGCGACCACCGACGAACGCAAGAGAAGAGAGCGCAGGAGTTGACTGGAGTGGAGCCCGCGCCAACCCGCTTTATAGGGGGTGGTAGTATTGCGGTAACGTTTAGTGTTTGGGGGGTTGGTGCTATCACGTGTACACCACGCAGCTATCACGCCGCTAGCACGCCGCTGAGTCGCCAACGCACGCCGCTGACGACGTAGTTTGAATGAGTCAAGGATATAAGGCGCGTTCGTAGCCTTTGATTCTGTGTCGTTTTGTGGCGCAGTGGGTAGAGCACCATGTACCTTGCGTTCCGCCAGCTGGGTCGTGGGATCAAAACCAGGCGCCGGTAACTGTTATTTATTTTTCTTTTTATAGTGCAGGTGGAGGCTGGCTGCTGCGGGCGCCGACGCACGGGTGACATCGTGAGTTATACAAATGCTCTGCATTTAAAACCGGTGTCTTTGTCCCCGTCTCCACATGAGGGCGTAGCTAAGTCGCTAAGCCGGCGGGCTGTCGCTCCGCTTCTCTTCGGGCCCAGGATTTATCTCTGACGGTGCCAGAAGTTGTATGTTGCATGGTTGGAACCGATAGCTGGTAGAGGCAGGAAGTTTTGCTTTAAAAATACCACACGTCTTTGCAGTGCCGATCCCGAAATATCCGAACACTGCCGCTGAGCGCTCACGCATTCAGGTCGTCTCACGGCAAGACAGTCGGCCTAGCGCGATTATAATATTGTTCCGCAGCCATCGGTTGGTCAAAGATATCGGCTGCCTGGGTCCCTTAGTGTTGTTGATTCTGTGCGCGACCATGAGAGCTGTTGGTTGAGCCATTGGTGCTGGGGCACTGATGCCATGGGGAACTAACGACAGTGGGAGTTTACAAATCACAGTTTAAAACTCAGCGCTGATAGTCCCCGGATAGTCAGAGGACTGACGCCCCAAGCCAGAGAAATTTGTGAAGAGAGAATGTCGGATTGCTTATCGGGGAGTTCGTGGTGAGTATGAAACCGATAATCGAATAGCCCCATCAATACGAGCAGTTCGCGGCTGCTACGACACTACTCCGCAGAGCCGGTATGGCTCAGGAGGATATTTCGGTGCTATTGTGGCCCTTTAAGCATGGTTACTGCGTTACCCCCGTCCGCTCGCTCTCAATGAGGCCCTCGCTCCGCCGCCCCCTGTGCCGCCGCGTCATGTTCGCTCGCCCGGTGTTTTCGAACTCTAAATTGTTACCTTGAACCGTCAAATCTTCCGTCTCTTTGTGCAGTTTTGCATCGTCTTCTTGCTCCGTCCGCCTCATTTTCTGTAGCCCTTTCACTAGCACCCCGGAGCAATTTTGTATTTAAAGCGAAGCTGTTTAATTTTACTTTCGCATATAGCGTGCGCCATCAATTTATGCAAGAGCGAAAATTTTTGCGGAGGGGTACGGTGCAGAAAAAGGCTGTACTCTTGTTTCATCAAAACTATCTCGAAACAAAGTTAGCGCAGGACAGGGGTAACTGGGGATTAATGGGAGAGGCCCTTGCCCTGCAGTGGGCGCAGATAGGCTGGTGATAATGATGATCTCGGAGCATCATATGCTCACTGGTCGCCAGAATCCATGCGTTCTTTCTCTGAGTTTCCTTTCATACTTGTCTGAGTTATTTAGTTCACAGTAAGATTGCAAACTTTACAGAATTACTTCTTCAGTCATACATGGTCGTCAACTGGGGGAGCATTGTCCCAGAAAACGGCCGTAACACCTCCTTTCGAGTAAGTACCCCAGATAAAATTATATCACTATGAACCACTAACAAGTCCTTAATATTGCGTCAAGTATAATTTTCACTACATGATTACGGACTTCACAGTGACGTTATAATTACCGTTATGTGCCGGCAGGACATCAAGCATGTTTGATGATGAACGATCTACCTCCGTGACGGTGGTAATGGTCACGGCAGCGCTGACGCCTGCTACGGGTGAAGCACTACTTGTTCTTGCTCTGGCATACTATCTGCCGCTACGCAACCCTCCTCTTTTTTCTCGGTGAATATCGTGCAATATCCGTGCGCTGTGAACAGCTGGCCTTCTACGGGAGTGGAGAAGACAGTCACATGTTTGCTTGCAATATAATGAATCTGTAGTCCTGCCAAAACTAAGTCGACTGATTATCTCGGAAGTATGTTTATTCACAAGTGGTAAACGAGCGTTTCTCGGGCTTTCCCTAAAATTATTACGTCGTCCTTTGCTGTAAATCCTTCATCCCAAAGTCAGAGGCCAGTAACCTCTTTTCCCGTAGACATCCCACATCCCTACATCCCCATCTCGCTCCCTTTCACCTCTTTTCCTTATTTTCTTCAATCGTTGTGATCTCACCTTATCCTCCATGCGAACGATGTTTCTCAATATTTTATTAGGTAGAAAACTGTCTTGGGGTGGAAGACAGTGTGCTGTATTTTACGGGCAGTTCAACTAAAGAGGTCCAGGGCACAGTTAAAGCTTACCTATGCACAAGCTTTTCGGTTTACTTTAAAAAAAGCAGGCCTGCGATCCTACAGAATTCCTTGGTATTGTGTTTGAAGTTACAAAAATTACAGTAAAGTGCTTCTTCTAGAATTCACGATCAGTTCAATGCAATTGAGGATGTGGACAACTTTATATACTCCGGTATTAATCAGACTCTATTTTGCACTGGAAAAACCAAAGAAGCCTGTATTAAAAATTTATTTAACCCTTTTTCTGTGCTTTTGCGAACTCAAAAACATCTCTATAATAGGGGTTAAAATGTGATGCTCTCTATTTACACTCATTCAACCTGTTGTCGCAAGTCCACATCTCCAAACTGTATTGCCTTTTCACTTTAAAATGCATAAGTAGTGAAGCTTGGCGCTGTCCAAGGAGTGCAAAAAACAAGAAGCGCTTGTTTGTAGTTTGTAATTAAGCATGCTTTGTAGTTAATTAGCTGAATAAAACTTCGAAGGGTGAAAGTATCGTTATAGCGGACAAACATAGACCTTTTCTTTTTCTTCCCGCGGAGTAAACATTTTAATGTCCCTGTAACACGTACAAACCCAAACTTCTCAACCACAGAAGACAACAGTGAAGCCACATTGGGCCCTGAGACGCCCACGTTGAAATATCTCACCGTCGTCGGGGGTGTCACCAGTGAGCGCTAAAGCCTCACTTGCCCCCCCTCTTGCAGGTGCAAAGGGGCAACCGGCGATATGCGCATTAAACGTGAAAACGAGTGGCCAAAACGTAGCTCTGCAAACCCTTCACGGTTGTCGTATTTGGACGAAAAAAACACTGGACAGAGCTTCATTTTAGAAGGACTTGGAGAAGGCAACAGAAAACACTTGCTCTGGCGATAAAACATTATCGTTTTAAGCTGTTTTGCGGATGGACACGATACGTGCAAACCTACACATTAGTAAGCTCGCTCCAAAGTTCAAAATAAAGAAGAATGTTTTTGCTGCAAAAAGGAATTAGCGTACAATTAGAGTTTGTCGCACCTGCGCGCTTAAAGGGACACTGAAGTGAATTTGTCAAGTTCCCGTTTTTGCTTGCACTGTGTAGACTGGCTCAAATTAACAGACCATTCATCGTTTATCCGGTTGACAAATCGGTAATTATTTTACAAAGCGTGAAAGAAGAAAAACTACCATGCGCGGTTTGCGGCGGATGCACCAACCAGAGGCTGTGACGTCAGGAGGGGGGGGGGGCACCGTGATTGGACGATGCCCAAGGTTAGCAATCAAAAGTTTCGGTTTCGGTTTCGGTTCTGTAAAACAGCATGCTTGACATCTGATGGTGTTGTTGGATGGGCATTCTCGATTTATCAATTATCGCCGTACCGCGCTTCTGCCATGTTGTGGGCTGTCAAATGTCTAAGATAAACCTCCCAGGGCGGCTTGAAATCGTAGAAATCACTAGACGAGGCCTACGCAGTGGATGAACGCCCTCCGCGTCACCGCAGACTCTCAAATGCCATGCGCTTTTCCCGCATATTCGGAGCTTGCCTCACTCATGTCTGTTCGTAAAAAGCTAGTTCGCACCAGGCCAAGGGTGTGCTGATTCAGTCCTGGGCCCACTGCCCGCGAGCAGTCGGTGCTTGTGGCAACAGCACGCCAACGAGAACTCGCTAGCCCGTCATTGTAGGTATGCGCGCGTTCTGCGATCTCGCTCGTGGAGTAGTGAACGTTACGACCCAAAAATGGGGAACTCAGTTCAGAAAACATCGGCCGCATACGAAAAAATCAACTTACAAAAAAAAATATATGTACCCTCGGGGATTGGAACTTGCGACTTTCAAAACAAATTTCAGCGCCTCAGACCGCTAGGCCACGAGCCGGCGATGGCCAGTTTGGATATATAAGGTTTATAATGTATGACCAGTTTACACTTTTATTTATTTTAAGCATTTTAAGTTCTTTATGTGACTATTTGTTGTATATCACTCCTGCAGTAAGTGTCCCCCAAACTTCCACAATACCTCACGTCTAGCAATTGCATTTCTTTGACGGAAAAGCGTTCGCAGATGTGCGGTCGTGCTGCTGACCGCTGTGCTTGTTTACCCAGCGCAAAAAGTGCTTCCTGCTCCCTAGTTTTGCGCTGTACGGTAATCGTTTCAGGTGATTTTATTTTCTTAGTACCTATATTGACTTCGCTGACTCTTCTCCCTTCTTCAATTGGCCTTAGATTTTCCTACTAGCGTAAAGTCAGCGAAGCGTCGCATGTGCACTTGTGCAGCGCTTGTGTGGAGCGACCCGGACTCTGAGTTTGACACAGTGTACAAACTAACAAAGTAAGGAAAGGCACATTCTTTCATTCACAAAGGTGTTGTGGCTTAGTTTCAATTGAGCGAGCGAATAGCGACGACCCGTCGGCGGCCGGCGGACGAAACGCTGGGCCGACTGACTCGATCGGTAGGTCGGCTGGTCGGCGAACCGTGCAGTAGCGCAGCCATTTTCCAGCTCATCTCCTGCTGACGTCACACGAAAGCGCCACAGAAAATGGGCTAGCGTAAAGAGAGGAGGACAGCATTTTCGAATCGATTTTTCTACTAAATAAATTCGCGTAAACGCGGCCAGAGTGGTCGAAACAATGCCTACGGACTCAGAACTACAATTTGCGCTAGTAATCCTGCAATATTTACAAATCACTTCAGTGTCCCTTTAAACAATCTCATTCATGCCATTCAGATATTATGTGAGTCAGTGAGTTCGTTCCATAATTAAGCACAAATTTTTCAGTGTTCCAGATTTCTTAATGTCAGCCTCTAGGGATACGAGAAATTCCAATTGAACCAAGTTCTGCCTACCAGTCTATCGGGGCACCTATTCTGAACAGCGCATTCAATATTATAATAGCAGAATTTCGGGTTATAAACCAACAAAAAAAGAAATTGGCAGATGTTTTGGATCCCAATGAAAATATTGCTGTTATTAAAAGCCTAAATATTATACAAACAAAATATCAAATATCAAATGTGTACAATAAAAAACTCTATTGGCGTCCTTCCATTTTTCCCGGTTGATTTGTTTGGCGAAGAACTCTGCGTATGTTCCTCGCTTATCGTACAGAATGCTCCAAGCGCGATAACCTTGGTAATGACAATACCATTTATACAGCTCCTGCCTACATGACTCATACCTATGCCTCTCCTAAGAAAGGTGTCAGCTACTGGTCCAACAGGTTTCCGTCCATTCGTTATCCTGAATATAGGATAATTTAATAAACAAGAAAGCGGCACCCGCTGCTGGAGACACGTTCACCCCATGCACACAGGGGACAGGGATGGAATACAAAGGTTGTATCGTCACCCCAATTACAGAACACTTGTACACGCCCCGCCGCGCAAAGTATTCATTTGTTCTTGGCTATCTTATTGCATCACCTACTTGTGCTGAAAAACGTGAAAAAAGAACCCTTTTAAGGCAATCCCAATTTCGGCGGCCCCCATTTCTGACACAGCTAACTTCCACTTCCTAATTCCTCCAGCCTGCAACTTTTTGTCAGGAACACTGCGCAAGTATACTGTTTCTTACAGCGAATGTCTTCAATAAAATTTACATGCAGTTTAAAAGCACAGGAAACAAGGAATGAAGAAAAAAAAACGAAATCTATATCGCGGGAGTACCAAACACTGCAGTTCTGCGTAAAGAAAGCACATCGGAGAAAGAAGACATCTTGTGCATTCTTTCATGTTGCGCTGTCGCCCCAGCTTTACAAACCCTCGATCGGTCCGAAGTAAGGTGGTCACTATTTGTTGTACTGCAGTAAGAAAAGTAGGGGCGCTGTATCTGTCCTACTTTGTTTTCTTGTTCCACGTCTAATTTTTGCAACGTTTTCTTATTTCTTTAAGTATGTACCAACTAGCTCAGCAACAAGTTTAGCTGCCTGCAGTAAATGGGTTGTCGGTACCCGTCAACGTCGGATAGCTTAGTCGGATAACCCTCTTAGTGAGCCTCCAAGTTTCTGCCCCGTAGGTGAACACTGGTAAGATGCGGCTGTCATAAACTTCCTTCTTCAGGGACAAAGGTAGGCTGCCGTTATTTATCTGAGAATGCCGGCTGAATGCACTCCACCCCATTCTCATCCTTCTAATCTCTGTTTCATGGTTGAAACCTGGGGTAACAGCTTCGCTTAAGTAGATATATTCGCTTACCACTTCCACCGCCTCTACAACTATCTGAAATCGCTGTGCTGTCCCGTGGTTATTGATCAATACTATTGTTTTCTGCATAGTAATTTTCAGACGGACGGCTCTACTCTGTTTCTCCAGTGCGGTTAGCATGCTTTGCAATTCATCCCCCGGGTCTCAGAAAGGCAACGTCGACAGCATATCTGAGGTTACTGAGGTATTCTCCATTAGCCTTAACTCACTATTCCCAATGCATTGTTATAGAATACTTCGTGTAAACGTGCTGTGAATAACATTGGAGAGACTGTGTCTCCTTGTCTCACGTGCTTCTTTATAGGTATTTTACAGCTCTCCTTATACAGGATGAAAATAGCGGCGAACCCATAGTTTATATCCTTTAGTACTCTTACAAAATGCTCATCTACTCCCTGCTCCCGTAATGCCTCAATGACTGTTGAGATTTCGACCGAGTCAAATGGTTTTTCATATTCTACGAAGGCTATATATAGGGGTTCAGTATACTCCGCGCACTTCTGTATCACCATATTGATCGTTTGAATAGGGCTCATTGTTGAATAGCCATTACAAATGCCTGCTTGTTCTTGAGGTAGACTGAAAGCTAACGTGGCAGAAATTTGTTAGCGATTGCATTGTTAAGTACTTTGTAGATGACTGAGAGTAAGCCCATCGCCCTGTAATTTTTCCAGTCCTTCATGTTACCTTTCTTATGGATTAGGATGATGTTTGCGTTCTTCCAAGATACCGGTACATTCGGGGTCATTAGGCATTGCGTGTACAGGTTCACCAATTTTTGTAGTAGAAGTTGCGCTCCATCCTTCAAGAGGTCTGCTGTAATCTGATCCATCCTCAGCTAGTGCATTGCCCACTTGCACTTCTCTCAAAGCATTCTTTACGTATTCTTTCGTTACTGCTGGGATGGCTATCTCCTCTAGACTAATTGCTCATTCAGTATTACAATGGAGGTCGCGGCTACTCTACAGATATATATAGAACTCTTCGGCTTCTATAACTAGTTTATTCCTATTTGTTATCACGTTGCCTTGCTTGCCTTTAAATGCATCTAATACATGGGATTTTTCTCCATGCCAAGACACCTCGTTAATCCTTTGAGGCTACCTCCATTCGTTACAGCATGCTCGATTCTCTCCATATTACACTTTCGTATGTCAGCTGTCCTACGCTCATTGATTCACTTCAAAAGCTGTGCTAGTTTTATTCGCTCAGCTGCGGGGGAGATGGTAATGATTTTCCGTTTCCTAATAAAATCGTGCGAAAGTTTAGCAGTATCCTCTCTAGCTCTCCTACCTCCTACTTCCACTGCACACTCCGTGATAACGCCTGTAAGATTGTAGCTGGCTTGCTTTGTCGTGAATTCTGCTTCCTCGGTTAAAGCTGAATATCTGTTTTGCAGCCCAATCCCGAATTCTTGAAATTTCCGTGAAACTCTTAGCTCAATGATTGGCTTGTTTCGTACTAGCTTGTTACGGTCCCTCCAGAAATCTAGCCTAATTTGAGATCTTACCATATGGGGGTCACTATACTTCATCTTTCCCAGCACTTCCACATCCTACACGACGCCAGGGTTATCGCATAGTATCTTTATGCTCCCCATTCGGGTTCTCCACGCTCACTTTCGGCTTTCCCGTTCGCAGAGGAAGGTATTCATGAAGCGTAGATTATTCCGTTCCGGAAACTCTACTAATAGGTCCCCTCTGTTATTTTTACAACCCAGACCACAGTCCCCAAATGCCTTGTCTCCAGACAGCTGCTTGTCAACTTTAGCATTCAGGTCTCCCGTAACTATTGTACACTGTGTTTTTATTTAAGCCATTGCCGCTTCCACATCCCCATAGAAGCGTTCAACTAGCTGGTTGTCTTGCCTGGATATAGGCGCATAGCCGTATGCCACCTTGAGTTTGTACGTCTTATTAGGCCTAAGTACAAGACCGGCTGTCCTTCAGTAATGCCATAGGATTCGTCTGTCGACCAGATTTAGGGGAAATCCCCAAGGTGGAGTAAGTTTCTGTGAAGGAAAGTTTGACATCCACCTAAATGCAGCCATATGGCTACAAATGAAAGATATACAGCTTTCTCAGAAACTTCGCAGTTGAAGAAAAATTCGTCTTGGTCCAGGATTCGAACCCGGGACCACTGCTTAACCGGAGCAGTCGCTCTACCACCTGAGCTAACCAGGAGGCTAGTCGTTAGTAGCGCGAAAGCGAATTCATCAACAACTCAAAGTGATGGACAGGTGTTAATCTACCAGATTTAGGGGAAATCCCCAAGGTGGAGTAAGTTTCTGTGAAGGAAAGTTTGACATCCACCTAATGCAGCCATACGTAGCTGTACAGCTGCATTTAGGTGGCCGTATGGTTGAGGTATGGCTGCATTTCGGTGGATGTCAAACTTTCCTTCACAGGATACGTCTATGTTGCCAGCTATGCCTTTATTTACTAGAAATACTGCTCCCAGTTTTCTTCTGTCCACTAGACCATGGCTACCTAGGACGTGTCCATTTTTCAGCACTCTAAGAGCATCACCTGTCCTCCTAACCTTACTAAACCCTATTACATGCCATTTGATTCCCTCTAATTCCTCGAGCACCTGTAGACTCGTTTCAATAAAGTTATGTTAAACGTTATAGGTTCAGATTCCAATGCCGGCCTGTCCGGCTTCAGGGATTCTTAGCACCCTCTGCTGCGTCACAGGTCTGATCGCCGCCGTGGTCAATTGTTTCGCAGCCACTGGAGACTGAGGGCCCTGGGTTAATTGACGCATTCAAGGGAGGCTGTGGGAATTACTACAATAGGGTGGCCAATCCTTCTCTGGTGAGGGAGTGCGTTACTGGCAATTGCCGCTGGGGTCAGGGCCCGCCCTAGGCCACATTCTGCAATTCCACCTACACGCCGATTTTTTAAAAATTTGGTGGGAATTGTCCGGCACCTGGATTCGAACGACGGTCCTTCTGCACGCGAAGCTGATTATCTACCTCTACGCACTGTAAAACCTCTGTTTTCTAAGGACCATAGGATAGCAAACTAAGCCACAGCCTGGTTGATATTCCTACCTTCACTTTACCTTTACCTTGTTTCCTTCCTTCCTTCCATTAGGACTCTCCTTTTTTACTTTTGTTAGTCCACAAAGTAAAGAAATTGATCAACTTCAGCACAATGCTCCAGAACGACAAATCAGGGTGGCTACATGTGCGAATTTCGCTAATGGCGAAGCTCAGCACGCGATTAGAGAAAAAAATATTTATCACCTGTTCGTAGAGGGAGTTAATACAAGCGGGGAGGCTTTCTCGCATAAAAACTGCATCAGAGCTGCTGGAACTCTGTGCTAAAAGTGGGCTTACTCGATAGTCAAACCTTCAAAGACTCAAATCGCAAAGGAGGCAAAAACTCATGCGACATTTTTCAGAGCCCTACGCAAACGCATCTGCGAACGATCGAAGTGTATACCGATACGTAGTTCATTTGATAAAGGTATACTTTGTTCTGCCTCTTAAGGATCGCTGCGTGTACTGTCTTGTCTAGATTCGGTATATTGTCAGGGTCTTCAAGAACCGCTTTTTTACACACGGGAAGCCCGACCTCACGCACTCGCCGGGTGCTGAGAGATCTGATTTGAGCTTTTCGTCAGCGATCGGTAAAATGAATTTGTTTTTTGAAAAGACCCTTCGGTTTCTCTAAGAAACATTAAAATTAGTGCTTTTTTCATTCAGAGAAAGTTGGGTAAATGCGAAGCGTTTCTCAAACAACCTAAGTCAAAGCCAAAGTTAAAAATTTACTCTTCCGTAGGCCGAAACCCAAGCTGCAAAATCCCGAAAGCCAAAGACCACTCCAACTCATCCAAAGACTAAAGACCAAGTCCAACCCTTCTTAGTGAAATAATTTCATCATCATCATCATTATAATCATAGTAATCAACATCATGATGATGATCATCATCATCATGATGACGATCATCATCATTATGCGGAGCCGTGTGAACTTCCAAATTATGTTATGTGTATTACAAGGGGTCGGTTAGGTGTGCAAAGATGTCTCATTGTTTTCTTATGTGGTGTATGATGGATATCCTTTTGTGAAACTCTTTATGCTAAGTGTGCTTTCCTGCAGTGTGTTTAAAGTTACCATTCTGCAGTGAGTTTTACTGTGACGTTAAACGCACCAGCGATGCGTCAGAAGGCTTTAAATAGAATCGCAGCTGGGAAAGGAGAGAGAGGCGTGTATCTGCTTTGTTGTCCTTCGGGAGGATCTCTTTACGCCTAATGAGTTTTTCTGGATTGGCGTAACCGGACAGCTCGCAATTAATCAGCCAACAAATCCATTCGGCCGATTAGGCGGCGTTTGCGCCACCAAATTCCACTGCGAAGCGAAAACTGAGCTCACGAAAGATTTGTGCCGTGATAAATGTGACTTTGTTTCATTAGTCGGAAGTGTGTTAAGCGGAGTAAGATCCCTGATGCCAAAATAAGGGCACGCTAGAACATAGACGGTCTGTTCTTCGGCCTGCTGCACTGTAGTTCCTTCGCTTCAGTTGAGCTATAAGCTGCGTTTGCATATGATGTTTGATAGCCTTGTGGCATATCTTGGGCTGCAGAGGGCAGAAGAACAGTTTATGAATTTTATATACGCACTTCGTAAAAGCACTGAAATGAAAGGAATCAGGCTGTGTTAAATATCCTCAATAGGTTTTCATTTGACATTACTCAACAGGGCCTCAACAGAATTGATAGGGAGTCAACAAAACTTAGCGGGAACTGAAGAGACTTTTCTCAGTATACTTTCACTTGATATTTCTCAAAAGGAACTCAACAGGAAAAGTGTATTAAGTGTCTAAAGAAAGTCATCTAAAAATCACCAGACATGTTGACTATAGTCAACAGACTTTCTATTAATATTGAGTTTTGAGTTTTAATTGAAACAGAGCGGCAAATTATTAATAAGAACTTAAGACAAATTTTTTTTCAAACCTAACTTACTCACAACATATTGTAATGAGTAAAGTCAGTTGACTTTCTATCCAATCTCATTAGCCATTTTTGTGAAGGAAGGTAACTGGCGATTGTCCGTACTAGAGAGAGTTCCGCAATACAGGCCTCCTAGGAGTGATAATCTAGGTAGCGTTTTTAAGAGTGTCCAGTGGACTTCCTCAAAGTGGTCGAAGATGCTTGTGCACTCTGCCTGCACCGATGGGGGGAAAAGCAAAAAGAGCACATTTGGAAACGATAAAAATGCTGAAGGAGCAAGATATAGAGAGGCCATGGCGAGTCACAGTAGATAACCTCGTTCAGCTAATCGGTGCGATGCGCGCAAAATCTTCAAACGTCCAATGCTGACTCCTCAGCATACATACATTAATTTTTCTAAATGTGTGTACACGTGCCAATAAAAATACGCGAAACACGATCTCCAAAGTTGACAGGAATTCGTTCTTCCTGAAACTGCCTGGCTGCATTCATGTTGCTTAAAAGAAGTCAAAGTAAAACAACCCTCCATGAAAATTGGTATATGACTATCATAAAGCCAGGGGGACCAATATTTTGCGAAATTCGCAAATCCTTGTTCCAAATATTTATCACGGCACTTGTACTCAAATTTCGCGACCTCTTCTGCTTTCTTTCGGTCATGTGTTGTTGGAGTACCTTTGTGTACCCGGTTGCGGTGTTCTGTACGTTGAATGTACGTGCGTGCGTGCGTGCGTGCGTGCCTGTGCGTTTATTTAACATCGTATTTCAAACTTACGTTATTATATCTTGAAACTGTTAACGTACTGGCAGAAGGTTGTATTGCGTTTCATAGAGTTTTTGTAATCTTGTAGGAGGTGTGATTTGACCCTTCCAGCGTTATCCGTGATTAATTTGCAACAACAAGTAAATAAAAAGAAATAAAAATGCTCGAATAAATAAATAAATAAATAAATAAATAAATAAATAAATAAATAAATAAATAAATATTCAAATGAAAACTAATCGATAAATATCACAATATCTGCGTTATGCATAGAGAGCAGCAGCAGCGTCGTATTATTGTCGGGCGATAGGATGTGATCACTTTACGTACGTACTGCATGTGCGGTTACACAGTGGGACAAGATCTAGATTAGGGCTTAGCAATCTTCTATCCCAGTTGCTCCAGATACCCGGTGCGCACTGCACGCTCTGTAGTGAATCTCTGAAAATAGCACCGCTCCTGTATATTTTTATGGTAGACGTATCCACAGCCGAACGTCACGGAGCTAGAAGGGCTGTAGCGGCATAATAAATCACTTTGCCCCGTTTAAAACCGGTCGTTTAAACCGACATTCTCCGATTTGCAGGTGCTGCAACGAGTTTTGAAATTGTCGATAATGAGCTATTTGAACGAAGGCCAAATAGCTTATTTGAGTCAAATAAGCTATTTGACTTTGAAGGTCAAATAGCTTATTTAAGAACCTTGAGGTTCTTAACGAAGTACGTGATGTTCGCTAATGCTGAATCAGGCGAGAATAAGACTTTTAGTATATCGACGGAAAAGCGGTCGGGCACTAAGAGGCCATTTCAATAAATATACCCTAGACCGTAAATGGGACTGAGCATCTTTGGAAGGAGCGTGTAGCTACGTTTATTGTAAAATGAAAGAAAACACATAGGATAACGAAGACGTGAAAAAGTTTCTGATGTTTTCAGTAGAATTTGACCTGTGTAACATAGCTTCTTCAAATTGCTGCAGGAACAGCAATGTGACATAACTATTTGGGCAAGATATTTTAAGTTAAGGCGGGCATAATAAATAACAAAAATAGAGAACGCCTAGACACTTAAAATGGGCAGTCATAAATGTCGAACAAAGCGGATAATTAGGCAAGAGGGTGGCTGTTCATGTTGAAGTGGTAGAGCGCAAACAGAAAAGAAGCAGGGGACAGCTCCCGTCTTCTGCTTTCGTCCTCTCTCCGTCGTCTGTTTGACCTGTACCAGTTCAACATAAATGCCCAGTGGAACCACTAATGTGCTTTGTATCCGCCCAGGGTTGCCGAAGGGCTTTAAAACTTTGGGGCTGGGGACATTTTGCTATGGCATTCGCCCCCCCCCTTTCGATTTGCTCGTTATGCGTTGCGACGCGGTTAGGTATACCTGCGGCCGCGTTATGGCAAGGCAAACGATGATGCTGCATTTCGCTGCGTCGTCTTCCGCTTCTTTCATCTGATTTGCACTGGCTTGAAAAACTAACTCTCAATACAGCCCACTTAAGTTGGCGCTGGAGAAGGCCTGGTGCTTTAGAATGCCTCTGACACAGCATGTCTACTAATATGGACGCAAACGCCCGATACTGGCGTTTCACGCAAGGAACCCCGCAAGGCTTTCGGCTTAAAGATTGACCGCGTATCTGCGTCTTCGGTGAAAATGTCGATAAACGGTAGTCTTCGGTAGCCCGTGTCACGCTACGCCTTCACTCTGTCCCTTACCACTATTCACAGTCTTTCCTGGCCCTATACCTCTTTCCACCATGAGTGCAATAGTAGTTTATTCAATTCAATTAAACTTCTCCGCTGTCGCTATGCTCACCACAATCTGTTTGGACATTTGTTTCTGTTGTCCTTAGAATTGCTCAAGACGACATGTTTGTCTTATTGTTTTTTTTATTCGCCTCTCTACAACAACAGCGTTACAACGCGCTTTATATTTATTTGCCGTAGTAAACAACAAATTAACGGTAATTAGTAATTAAAATAAGGCTGGTAGCCTTAATTAAGTATATATATTTTGTTGTAGAGATGTACGAGGCACGCCACCAAATTTAGATGTTTACAACGGTCTTGTCAAGATATACCTGGTGTTCAATAATTAGTTAAACTTTATTTGGGGGGTTGAAAAGGTTGACAGATACAGCCTGTCCGAAATTTTCCCGTTTAGGAAGTTCAAGAAAGACTAACCATGTTGAAAAGCCCCTCATTGCACTTTTCAAGATTGTGCATCTGGTGCAGTAACTTTCCCTGCACCTAACCATGGTGTAAACTGACTCCACACAATGATTCAAAGAAGAGTGATTGTCGTCTAGTGAGTGGCCGCTCCTCCTGTCTTTTGTTTTTCATCCCTGCCTGCATCATATTCGAACTTCTGGCGGATGCGGAGATAATTCCTTAAATGAAAGATTCTCGTGAGTGGGACTTAAAGAGCTGAATGAAAACGTAACGCCCTGTTAGCTGTTAAACGTATTCGGCCATGAACACCCGTTTCCACGCTGATATCTTTAAACTTCTGTTTAAGAGTTATGGAGAGTGGCTCGGGGACAATCCTGGCACAACGGTATCGTGACAATAGTGCAGCCCTAATGAGTATAGTGATCATTTGCGATTTTGTACACTACGCCCAATGACGTTCCTAGATACTCCTCAATAAAATAAATACCGGCTGTTACCCAAATAACAACTCCCAAATGCAGTCATAAATTCCGTTACAGCGCTTTTATGAAACACCGAGTAACACTAAAAATATTACAAATGCAGTTAAACAGTACTTTGAACGAGACTCTTGAAAGCTCCTAGTGGACGGAAATATTATACCTCCACTTCTCTTCTTGAAAACTCCCATTTTATTGGCAGTATATCTTTACTCCCATATGCCACTAAATAAACACCGGAAGTACTGTGAGTAAGGAGATCCCCCACTGGCAGGGGTATTATATACTCCGAATTGAGATTTCGTTATGTGATCAGCCATTTACTCCAATTTCGGCTTATTTTTTGTTCTGTGTGTTCTGGGTACTTTCTGTCTTCCGGTTGTGGCCCAGAAATTTCTTTTTCTTATTCAGGGCGCTTAATTTCTTGTGCAAAATGGTGACAACAACCACGGAAATAACACCAGCAGCAACAGCAACGAGAAACAACCACAGCAACAGCAACAACAACGACAACAAGCTACAAAGTTTACCAAATAGACGGATGGTATAAACACGCTGGAACAGATTTCGAAAAACCGCGAGTCAGCATTTCAGCCCTTTTGCGGCTCGCAGCGAAAAACGGTGGTTCACCTGTCCCGTAACTAACGCAGCCTAGACCTGCCCTGCGCCCGAAATTGATAGAGCAAGGAAAATTTCTTGACGTCTACGATCCAGCTCAGCAAGCAAGATCGGCAAAGCTGGCTGTGAAATATGACGAGACGCCAAGTAAGGCCCCGCGTTCACATCTCATTCCGGACGTTCCTACCGTTTCCGCCTCACCGTTTCTGGTTCTGAAGACTTTAGCAACCTTTTTCAATTTTATAGAATATTTATTTGCTGCTTTTTTTAACCCCATATCATGCGAATTTTCTTTACTCGAAATATGGTTTCCTTGATACACTGTGCCCCTGGTCTGAAAGTTGTTATTTTTGTGGATTGTTTTCGAGAAACGTTTATAAACAACGATATTCTTCTCAGCTCGCGTCTCGTGCCACAGGCGGATAAATTGAGCACAATGATAAACAGCAAAAAAATATAATCCATTGCTTGAATGGCTTTCACAGAGCCAAACCCGATATGGCATGGGGGGGGGGGGAATAGAGGAGACAGAAATATGTGAAAACCCCCTGTGCAGATTGTACAGTCAGAGATAACTAGTGTATGTGTGCGCACGCACACGTAATGTGGACTCGCGTGCGTACGTTCGTGCGCACGCGAGTCCACATTACGACCAAGGCCTTTTCCATGTTCCTCCAGTGATTCCTCTATTCAGGTGTGTGAGTGCATTGTTTGCTTCCGAATTTTCTGACCTTATTCATCCATATTTTTAATCTAGTCTGCCTTCCCTCCAAGATCCAAAAAGATTTGGGCGAGGCGTGGGTTTTGTTTTGGGACCACCACAGAAAAACAGAATCCGAACAGGTGGAGCCTCAATACCGAGCGGACATGGAAGGTGGTAACGAGCGTACGTACGCAATCTCAGGGTGAGCCACCATACTTTAAAACTAAAGTGAAGGGATTGTTCTTATTTCTCTATGGGTGAAGTTTCATTCAGCCGCGTCGACTTTCGGTTTCCCCGAGGCGCCATGTTCTGGCCGGCACCAATCCGATTCCGGGTTCACAGCTTATTTCCTTTGAGGTATGGGCAGCGTTGGCTTGAGCAGCCGGCTCTCCGATGAAGAGAGAGGGGCCGCCAGCTGTGCTGTTTCTTCAGCTTTTCACCACTAAAGCAAGCTCTGCATATTTTTATAACTGGGAAATTTTTTCTCAAAAATTGTTTCGTGTTTGTTTTCCCACGTGCACAAAAAGCTGGATATAAAATGTTCGTCAGCATTACAGATGTTGAGCGGACAGTCTTGTCCACCTACCGTAAATAAACGCTACAAAACTTCGCGAGGCATCTCTAATGACACGGCTGTTGGCCATATCCAAAGGGCAACTTCTGCATTCGTTTTGCCTTGCATGAGCGGAGTTTAGCTATCTTCGAAAAATCAGCTTTTCTCAATTTTCTAATGTAAAAACACAAACTACTTTGTATTTTTCGTATTCAGCCTAGTTTAGGAGCAGTTTCAATAAGTAGGAACTAGACAATTCCCCAAATCTGCCTGTGTTGTTTACGACGTTCATTTCTCCCCAGTAGAGGTTGCTTGCGGCAGAGGTGGTTCAGTATTGAATGAGCCACTGGCATTTAACATATCCAACTCATTTGACAGCCTCAGATGCACCCAATAGGCGATGAATTTGCGTAACGCGCAACACAATCGTTTTGTCTGCAACAGACGACCACCGACCCCGTACGCCTCCGTATCATAGGGGCGCTTCCATGTGGCCAATGTTTCAGGGCAATGTCCGTAAGCCGCCAGTTGCCGGTTATACAGGGCTTATGAGCGATATAATGAAGTGGTGTGCTTTTGACCTGCCTTTATTATTATAATAATGAAGGAATTGAAATTAATTTATCAATGTACAAAAGGTTGTTTTTTTTTTGTTTTTTAAACATGTCTTACAAAACGCAATATATTTAACTAGGAATCTTAAGAAAACAAAACACACGGCATGCGCCGTTTTACCAATAGTTACAAGAACTGAAAATTATGTACGCTTTCTTTTACATTTCCTTTTTCGAAAATTTACAAGTATTACCTCTGACATAAAGACAATTTATTTTTATGTACACGTAACCCTCGCTCTTATTTGAATACTTTGCATGCAGAAGTACTCATATTTCTTAGTGGCATGGATCCGCCATTGCCAAACTCTCTATTAAACGTCCTGGTGCAAATCTGAGGGCTCTTGTTATACTTGACTGGGTATTTTTAATGGAAGCATTGTACTTAGCGCACATATGCGGATACTATTTTGATGCTTCAGTTAAGTAGTTCGACTTAGAAGGCTTTCACACAGGTCCACGTAAATATCTGCCCAATGCTTAGGGGGCTGACTGTATACATTAAATAAATCAATTTATTGCACTAGTTTTAAAGGCCGTTCTGCAAAAATACCCAGTTAATCGCTGTCGACATAGCTTGGTTGAACATAAACTTGGGAAGCGGCCCATCCTGTGCCTATAGGCCACTCCGTGGTAGCAAACGCGATGTCGTCTGTGCAGCGTCTACGACAAAGAAATAAGGCTGCGTCCGGAAGGCCGTGGGCTGTACTATAATAAGAACTACATTATATAGGTGTCCAAGGGCATTTTGAAAAACATGTGCTGTGTTTAGCAGTACGTCGCTCTAGATAACGTAGAGCAACGCAACCTAACCGACACTAACACAACATGACCTTACGAACACAGAGCAATCCCTGAAACACCAACAATTAACCAAAGGCATAAAAAATAATTCAATTAAATAATGAAAGAAAAGTCTAGAGTCGGTGTACACCTTCCCTTGCCAGAAGAAGATGAAGCGGAGGATCCTCTAGATTATAACGACCGACACTTTAAGCGGTGGCACCTATTATTACATGTTCGAATGTCGTAGGGCGGCACTCTAGCCGTGCCTGCAGCACTTAGTAAATGCAAGGGTTAAGGCTTGGGGAGTTGGTGCATGATTATGAAAGGGGAACAGCGCAAACTCAGACAGGACACAAGAAGCATAAGGTGACAAACACGCGCGCTGACTTACAACTGTTGTAAGTCAGCGCTCGTGTTTGTCACCTCCTTCTTCCTGTGTCCTGTCTGAGTTTGCGCTGTTCCCCTTTCATAGTTAGTAAATGCACCGTTGGAGGCACTCTAAACACTGTAAAAACAAACGTATCTTTCTCCGTAAAGGTTACCCTTTAGTACCTAAAACAGCTATTCATTTTCAATGCTCATACAAAAGTTTACTGATACACCTTTGCCTCCTTTGCCGTTCTTTTTGCAGCACAAAACCCACACTATTTAGAAACTTACCTCCATATTCTGCAATGTGATTTCATGTGTACTAGCCATTCTCGGGGATGAATAAATGCTGCGAACACGCAGCCCTGCTTTTTCTTTCTTGGCGCATTTTTTATGTTATCTTTTATGGTTCCTTGCGTTAGTGTACATTTACTGATCCTCCAGGGTGCTTGATTCGTGTGTTTTGTCAAAGTCAAATGGCGTTGTGTCCTTTTTATAACACATAAATGTTCCACTCTCATTTATCTTTTCTTTCTAATGTTGTTGGCACAGTGTTATGTTTTATGTATAGTAGCGAAACTATAGAAAGTACGGTAGGAGTTCGGGTGCCCTTTTCTTTGCCCTGCTGCTAAACTTCGGGGATAATCCGTGCCGGTCTGTGTTAGAACGATGATAACGGTGATGATGTCTGCGTGTTAATGCTCAAGAGGAAGTAGGGCAAAGAGCGACAAGAAAGTGTTTTAAATAATAGAATACTACTAAAACAGTTTAGAGTGCCGGTATGGGTTAGGATTGGTAAGCAACCCGTGTTAAAGTTGAAGTACTGGTGCCTAGTTTTCAACAGAAGAGCTTTTTAGGCTGGAGCTTTGTGCGGTGGAGTTCTGAAAACATTTTCGCAAAAATACCGACCGCACGTGCGCGTGCGCCTCCTGAGGAGCGCCTGGCGTTGTCCAGGTTTGTTGCGTGGGATTCGGCACGTGAGGAGCTCGCAAAAATACCAAGAAAGCAGTTTACGTCCATGCCACGTGATTTCGAGAGCACAGGACAGCTCGAGCTACACCCCCGAGTTCGCGAAGCGGGTTGCCGCGGGTTCGAGAGGGAGATAGAGTGTTCCACTTTGGCTGAGATGTGAAAGCCTACAGACAAAACGATTCGGGCCTCCCAGTCTCGATGAACGTTCAGTGGCGAATTCGAAAATTCGCGTGAGGCGCAACCGCCGGTTCTCCGACGAAAGGAGAGGAGCCGAAAGCTCTTTTCCTTCTCCAGACGTGCAACTGTAGGGCAAGCTGCGCCATTTCTTTATTTCGGACCTTGCGCAAAAGGGTATATTTTGCACACGTTTCGCTTCCTCTTCAAGGCTTTTTTGATGGCAATTCGGTCGCCTGAAGGCGCTGTGGGTACATCGCTATATCATACAGGAGAAGGTGAGAAGAACGGACAGAGGATTACAGCATTTAGTGAGTGGGGCAACTGAGGGGACGCCGATACAAAACTGCAGCTGGAGAAGCTAAACTAAAAAGAAACCGAAGAAAATGTTCCTCCTAGTAGGCAACAGGGTAGGATAAAATTCCTAAACGGCAGGAAAGGGAAACTGATCTTAGCAACCGGAAAAGTGATAAAAACTAAGCAAGTACTGGGCGATAGGCGTAAGAGCATGGTGAAGCTGATCTATGAAGCTAAAGGAGACAGGGCTGATGGTGACTACTACAGGACTATTACAGCTACCTCGGTGACATGCAGGCTGGTAATGCAAGCCATTAAAGCACTACTACAAGCATGGGTAGAGGAAAACGAAATCCTGGGGAACTGTAAATGATTCAGACGAGTCAGGTGTTAAGGGCACATCATCTTTGTCCTACTCCAATGCATAGACGCATAGACGTGTCAATGGCACAACAGCGACCATTGTGGATAGCATTTCTAGATTTAAAGACAGCCTAACACAACGTAGACCGAGAACCTCCATGCAACCACTTGAGCGGGATGGATAAGGCCAGGAATTGATAGAGCTTCTGCAGGGAGTGCAAAAGGTGTGCGAGGTGCAAATTACCTGGGAGGAACTAAAGTGCACTGAACAGGTGGTTATAAATTGGCGTTTGAAGCAGGTTGGTCCTTTGTCTCAATTGCAGTTCATGCTATACGTGTTATAATACTACAAAGAAAGAGTGAAACCTTCTTTACTCTCTTCAAGCTACGTTATAGACGTGAACAAAGGAAGTGGAACAACATTTCCAGTGACTGATGTATGCAGATGACATAGCATTGCTAGCTTAATGCGAACAGTGTCTGCAACTGCTCGCAGATATATGCGGGGAAGAAGCCCCTCAGCTGGGGTTACAGTATAGCGCAGAAAAATCGGGAGTTATGGATTCTGATGACGATGCTCATAAGAAATGGGTATTCGTTTAAAGGCCGGAACAATAGCGGAGGTAACGAAATACAAATACGTGCGCATTGTGATAAATGAAGGCTAGGCCAATCTAAAACGCATGAAGAGCATCTAAGAATGAAACGAAAAATTAACGCCTTATTCAAGAAGCACAGACCCCTATGGGTATATAACAAAAATGTAGTAGAGAGACGTATCTGAAGGGTGTAGTTCTGCCTGCTTTCACATTTCATAAGCAGTAGTGTGTGTCAAATCAGGGATTCAATAGAGGCTAGAAGGGACCAGAGCGTGGTTTCTTGATTGGCTATGGGAGCCTACAGTAAAACATCCACTGAGATAGTGCAGAGAGACATGGGAAAGGCCCCCTATGAAGTGTGAGAAGTGAAGAGCAAAATATGTATTAAAAAAAGACATAAGAGTATTGATCACAGATGTGCGGCCAGAGTCTTACGCTTTATTTCCATAACAAGCATGTACACAGGGTGTAGAAAAAAAAACGGGAAGGCTAAGAACGACGTATCTGAAACATGGAAGCGGCGGGTAAATAACCAAGGCAATAAATATAATGTGAAAGAAAGAATCAGTCACAAAGTACGGGAAACAAGGATGGACGCAAAGAAGTCCTCAGATATCTCCTAAAACGAGAGCTGATGCGGAAAGACACTTTTATAATACTAAAGACGTGCATTGCTTTTTGATGGCCGGGGGGGGGGGGTGCTTCGGAACAAAAATGCTTATCCGCGAGACGCTAAAAGGAGGAACTCTGCGCAGGGTGCGTCTGCGAACCAGAAACCATGCGAAATATGGTGACAGAGTGCAAACGTGTCCGTTCACTCCTCAGTGAGGCAGACATCAAGCTTCCGGAAGCTCTTGCCTTTAAGGAAAACGGTATATTCTAGTGGTAAGCAGCAAGCACTAGTAAATGAAGTTTAGAACGTTTGTGGGAAAAGAGCAATGCAGAAGCTAGAAAGACATCTGTAGATAGTTAGAGTGGTGGAAAAACACCAGAACAGTATTTCTTGCGGGGTGATTGCACAGTGGTGTAACGGCTACGTTTGCTCTGCAACGCCACCTCGTTACAAAGGGGAATCCGCTAAGCATGATCATCATAATCACCACCATCACCATCATCAAGAAGTAGATGCAAAAAGAAATTAAACAATGCGCTAACGGTTTTAAGTGCGAATGCACTTCTTAAGCGAGCCTGAAGCGTCCGCCGCCGTCCGCATCGCAACAGCTGCAGGTGCGCGCGCTCCTCGTCTTCCTTGGCAACGGGGGGAGATGGGCGCGCGCTGCCTGGCCGCTGACATGGCACATACCCACGTGGGGGATTGGCCAGGAATCTCCTCGTCTTTCTTGGCAACGGGGGGAGATGGGCGCGCGCTGCCTGGCCGCTGACATGGCACATACCCACGTGGGGGATTGGCCAAGAATAGGGCGTGAGAAGGGCTAATGCACCCGCTTAAAGGAGTACTGACACGAAATTTCAAAGCTGAGATCCGCTCTAGCAATCAAGTACAACGACAACACAAATAGGTGTCTGTGAATAAATGCATCTTTCTTTCTTTGTAGTTGTGTGTGTGTGTGTGTGATCTCTCTTTCGCGAACATTACCGAACCGCGCAAATTCAACTCGTGCATTCGCACTTTCACATTCTTCCCCTCAGGGAAATGCGGTGAATTTTTTTGTTTTGCGTAACCACGTCTAGAAGTCGTTGTTTACTCAAAGAAGATTGATAACACAGAGGACAATATGCGCGGAAGTGAGTCCATGCTTGTGATGCTTGGGGAAATACAAAAACACGTCCTCAGGGCCTGAAGTGTATTATCCACGATTAGAGATACTTCTTAGCCGTATTATGTAAACGCAATAACCTAATATGCAAGACAATTAATGGTAATAAACTCTTGCCCTGGGAAACACATTGTTGCCCCGACCATGGCTTGTTGTGTTGAAGCCACGAACGTTGACATCGCCACATAACTCTTGTACGCTACCGCCTAATGGGGACCAAAGCAGACGCCAAGCGCCTAGTAAATTACCAGAAACCGGAAGGAAAAGTTTCGGAAATAATGTCAGTTCTCAAATTGTCAAAGACGGGGAAAGTTGACAAAGAATCGCAGTATCTCGTTGAACCCATAATGTAGATGGTTCAAACGCACCCACGCAGCCGTACTGCTACACCATGGCAGCAATTTTTTCCGTCTTGGGGGGCTCAGCAGTCCGCAATTTTACAGCAAAAATGGATATGTCTAACACCTTTCTCCTTTCGGAGTTCTAAACCCTGTGAGGCCGCTCTATTGGCCACCACAACGGCGTAACTCATCGCCCTCCCCTACGCACCTTTCAGAAAATATACACCCCTCTCTACAATGGAAGTTCCGCTTACAAAATGCGCGATTGGCTGCTCACCTCGCCAGTGCCGTTATCTGCAGTAGATTTTTAACCTGCTATGGGACGGACGGCTGTGGTTCGCTCTGAGTAGTGAGGACGGGAATCGAAGGAGCGTCGGTGTGAACAAGCGCGAATTGGCGCGAAACCAACACCCGCTGTTCAGAACACCGTAACCTAACTGTACGAAAAATTCGCTTTAACTACAGCCGACAAACTGCCGTATTCGCAGCCATTTCAATATAGAATTAACTACCAAACCCCCTTAAATCAATTCACTCTCCCCATTTATTCCGAAACGAGTTACAATGTTTTCTCTTCTCTACATTGGCATAATGTATAACCGTGTTTTTATTGCAGCTCCATTTTTAGCAGTGCTTCTGTTCTTATGTGTAATCCTTTTGACTGAAATGTTTGATGTGAATTTTTTGTATTGTAAGAAATGGATGTATATATGTGTGCGTATGCGTATATATATACATATACAGGGTGTCCCAGCTATCATGCACCACGATTTAAAAAAAGAGAAATTGCGTAACTCGAAGAAAACCTAGTGCATAATGTTTGCAGTACTGTGAAGAAGCGGAGAGTATTTTTTTCGTTAATGAGACCTAATTAATTAATTGTAATTAATTATCTAACTCAAGAAATACTGTCCTAATCATTAAAGTGTCAAGGAGGCACTTGTAGGTAACCACAAGGGGCATCTAACTGCGCTATTTTCAGCGACGAACTAATTGCGTACACGTTTATTCTGACTGATGAAGGAAACCCGCGAAATATGAAAAATACCACGTGACGACGCTTACGCGCGCATTGTAAAGCAGCGTCCCCAAACAAAGCTGATTGAAAGCAACAGCTTCGCGTGTTACCCTCCCGAAGAGACAGCGGATCACCTTGATAATAGCATGCATGGAAGGAGCAGCAGCAGCAAGATTCGCGGGACGCGTGTGCAGATAAGGAACAAACTCGGTCGCGATTTCTTCTTTCTTTCTTTTGTCTATTTCATTCTGGCTAACTCAGAGGCAGCCTGTTTGAGGGCGTTGGTTTACGGTGCGCGCGAAGGCGCCGTCACGTGGTATTTTTTATATTTCGCGGGTTTCCTTTATCAGTCAGAATAAATGTGTACGCAATTAGTTCATCGCTGAAAATAACGCAGTTAGATGCCCTTCGTGGTTACCTACAAGTGCCTCATTGATACTTTAGTGATTAGAACAGTATTTCTCGAGTTAGATAATTAATCACAATTAGTTAATTAAGTCTCAATAAAAAGAAAATACTGTGCGCTTCTTCACAGTACTGCAAACATTATGGACCTGGTTTCTTTCGAGTTACGCCTTTACTCTTTTTTTAAATCTTGGTGCATGATAGCTGGGACACCCTGTATGTATTGCTTTCTGCGTGTTTTTGCTCACCTTCTTTATACATTATGTTTACTTGTTGCCTACTTTAATGCTGTTCTGTTGCGCATCTTCTCCCAGGAGGTCCCCCCGACATTTTTTTAAAGGTGTTGTGCCACCAAATTTTAACTCTGTAAAAAGCCTGCTGCAAGCTTCCTCTGCATGCAACGACCCTCAACACGAAGTGCTGGGTACAGCAAGCGCTTAATATATATTTTAATTCGCGTCTAAAAATTACCTAAATGCTCTTCTCGAAATCGGGACCCATCGCTAGCGCCACTAATCATGACGTCAGTCAATTGCCAGCATAACAAAGTTTGTGACGTCATACAACGTTAGCGACTCGAGCGACGTCAACGTGAACTCCAGTTACCACAGTTTGTTTGGTCGCTTGGTCCTATCAGACACACTATGCCGACACGACGACGACGCGACGCCGACGAGTCGAACTATCGGCCAACTGCCGAATTGCCAGACCGCGTTGTCACACTACGCCGATGGCGACACAAACAAGTCGGCCGATGGAAAGTCGCCGTAGTGTGACTGACTCGCCTACCGAAGACGTCAACGAAACCGGTCGCCTGACTGGTCGCCCGACGCGTCGTCGGGAATCGACCGAGAAGCGAAAACTGCGCCCCGACAAAATTCGTGCCGCAATGAACGCGGCTCTATTTTGTTAGTTTCCGGACTGTAATAAACTCAGTAAGTTCCATGAAGCCCATACAACTCAACACTAGCGCTAATTCGATCCGTATTTTGGCGTTCGACGCTTCGGCCGTGCTCTTCCGCGACGCCGCTACCCCGGAAGGCGTGTGCGATCGACTCGCCTGTAGAAAATATAAGGTCAGTTTCGCGCAGAAGGAGAATTACGTAGGGTAATTTGGGTAATAAGAGATCAGTATCGGCAAAGGTTTTTAACGTAAAACGTAAAACCAAAGTACGGCAAGCACTATCCCTTCAGTGCAAAATCGCAGTCGCAGCCGGGCACACTTATTTTTGCGAGCGCTTTCGCAAAAGAGCAGAGTTGATGGCGGTAAGCTGTTGCGGGGGCTTCGCGGAACCTTGCTGCGCAAGCGCTATTTAAGAAATTTGAGTTTACAAGTGAGGAATTCTGTAAACTAGCTAGTAAACACCGACGTACGACTCCAAGGATGGACCTCCATCTAGTACACCGGCTATATCACATTACAAAATGGTTCGTTCGGTGGCTCAGTGGTCTCGCGCGTTGCGCCTGACCGGTCAACGTTGCTGGTTCGATTCGCGGCGGGGGCAACGTTTTTTTTAGCATTTTTATTGTTTGCATATCCATGGTTTTCATTTGTCTGCATCCGAGGATGCAGACAAAGAATTCGTGTCGCAGCTGTCGCGGCTTGACGTGACGAGTCGTCGTGTTTACTTCCGTGGTGAAGCACATATGTGGGGGAGCAGACGCCGCAGTAAAGTCGCAACGTACCGCAGCGCCGCATGGTAGACACACGTGGGGCGAGCGCCCTCGCAACACTGTGACGTCACTGCTTGAATCGGCGCCCAGAAAACGAAACCGAATCCTGTTCACATAAATCGTGCGATAATAATTTTTTTACTCAGAATATGTGCATGTGAGAGCATGTATCATGCTTTCTAACGCAACATAAAACGTTTGCAACAAAGAATGCACAAGCAAAAAATTTGGTGGCCCAACACCTTTAAGTACGGGACCTCATTCTGTATTGCTACTTGCACGCACTTCTGAAACGTCAAAATAAACTTCAACTTCAACTTCAACGCCACTCTCGCAGAACTTGTAGCCCCCATCATTGATGCCTCAAATTCCGCATCGCCGAGTTGCTTGAAATCCCTCCAGAATGAAGGAAAACGTGCCCGCCTGGAACACTGAAGTGACGCGATAATATCCCGTTGATCTCGAAGGAATTCCGGAGCGACATTGTCGCCGGTGTCTTTCACGTATAAGGCCGCACACATCACCGACTGCAATATTGAGAAGCACAGATTTTCAAGCAGACATTTTCATACCAGATTTTACTTAGAGGGATTACAATTTTAGGAATGTGTAGTTCATGTTTAAGGAAGTTACTAATTTTTTTGGTGGCTAATATCAATATCCAAATTTACGTTCGGCAAGTCGATTCGTGTAAAAAATATTTCTTGTTTAATGAGTTTCAGTTCAATGTTCCTTATTATAAATTCAAGATTATACGCAGTCGTGGGGCAGCTCGAAAAAATTTACTAGACATTTCCTCAGCATATAAAAATTCGATAACCGATCACGATAGTAAAGATAAGGTACTGGTAACCGATACACGAAGTAAAATAATACTTTGTGATTTTGTACCTAAACTTTCACAAGTGCAATGAAATGTCACGTAATCTTTGGCGGACCTGCTTTGATTAGGAGTTCAACGTTTCTGGATTGCATTAGTTGTACAACAGGTCAATGGCACTATCAACTCAGTGCTATACCTTAATACAGGATCCACACAACGAATTTTCCGTGCACTGCATTCAATGGTTAGTTGCACCACCCACCAATACAAGAATTAAAAGCTCTGCTTTGA
Organism: Haemaphysalis longicornis; assembly: GCA_013339765.2. Lineage (NCBI taxonomy): Eukaryota > Metazoa > Arthropoda > Arachnida > Ixodida > Ixodidae > Haemaphysalis > Haemaphysalis longicornis. The sequence goes on along the minus strand of CM023452.1, from coordinate 116,743,549 downwards.
AGGTTCATTGTTGCGTTGAAGGGCGTTTTATTATTAGGGGTACAGTGCTGTCCACTAGCCACCTATATTTCATGAACACCACGAGATTCATAAGATTCCTGAAAAGTATTCCAGTGCTTCCTCAAAAACGATGACTGGCCCATCTTTCGTGACAACTTTGGCTTGTCAACTCGCGATGACCTACTATTCAGAGGACCAGTACTATTGTTTCAAATTTCGTAGTTCACAAGACAAAGTATGGGCGCCGCTCACTGTTCAGGGGAACCTGCAGAACGTAGCACCAACGCTTGCGGGCACGCTTTTTTAGTGATAGCAAGAGGGCTGATGCTTTCGAACAGCTTTCGCAGCATGGAGGCCTGTTTTCCTTTTTTGACACAGCATTGACTGACTCACTAATTCAAAATCCTCGTTGTTAGTCGCGGGTGAAATCAAAATATTACCTGTCATAAAATTATAGAAACAATACATGGCAGCACCAGAATGTGAGCCCAGGAATGCATGGGTTTAAAGCTACACCAGTCAAATACTGTCTTTCAAGGTACACTTAGCACAGATTACGGGCTTCGACTAAGGAAACATCACGGCTTCCCAAGACAAACATTACATCTATTTCACTTTATTGTCATGGTTGCCATACCCAGCTACCACAAAAGATTCGGAGCATCAAAAATGGGATTCTTATTGTCTGTTGTATGGTCCTTCACCCGCTCAAGGGGATATTTGCTAGTGGTGATGACAGCGGCAGTTAGAACGGCATGTTCGATTTTCCAAGTAACATTTTTCCCGACATCAGCCTAGCCCACTAACTCCTGTACACTCGATTTCTGGTATTGTAATGGAGAATGAAGAGGAGGTACCTGGCTATATTTAAGGACGACGCCTTCTGAGAATGGGGCATTCATTTTCACACCTAAACGAGAGAGAAAACTTCGACTAGAAATTCCCGTCAAGGTGTCGTGTCCGACAAAACGAGGTAATTTACGTCCCACGTTTTTCTGGCCGGTTGCCAAAAAACGGCAAGCTTTATACATTAATAAGGCAGAAAGCTATACACGTGTTCTTGTGGGCTTCTAAGCGACATAAAAACCACACACAACCGATATGGTTTCAGAGCAACACAAAAGGCAGCACTACATCTGCGTTGCTCTGCTGGCCTGCAAACATTGTACTTCGCGAAAGATCGCTTTGAGTGATTCTATTGTACAAAAGGGCATCCATAAGCAGCAAGTATTATTTTTATGTTTTCAATCTTTCAAGCAACCGTGCCACAGCAGCCTTCTTCGGGTTCATCCAGGAGAACATTGCGAAGTGACACTGACTACACAATTTTTATTATACATGGCGAGCTATCAGCGGGTGACCAAATCGCGTACAGGCTGTAAAAAAGTAAAATCGCTGTAGTTGAAGGTAGGTAGTGTTTGGTCCTGAAAATTTCTATCTCATCATATACGGCAAGAAAACGTTCACCGAAACTGTAGAGCTTCGTGGTGGTATAGTGCCTAGAATATACTGGGTAGTGTGCGGAGCGCACGGATTCCGTACGGGAGAGGGTGGCCCCGACGGCGATGACTGCGCGCAGATGCCGTTGGGGGCGCTGCTCGCCTAGTGGGAGCATGAAAGCCACCAAGCTCCACTGTCGCGAAGCGTATTCGGCAGCCCATGCTTTGGTCGGCGGCGTGTGAGCACTGCCGGTGTAAACAGGTAGTCCTTTTTCAGAAGGCTGTGTCTAGCGTTCCGTCCAGACGGAACGATATACAAGTGCTAAAGTTCCGTCCAGACGGAACGGAGCTCTGCGGGTTATCCTTCCGTCCAGACGGAATACAATTGAGAGCTTAGCGTTCCGTCCAGACGGAGACGGCGTGAAATTTGTAAAGTTCCGTCCAGACGAAACCAAATGGGGCTGATTAAAGCCATGCTCACTCTTCAGATTTGGTGTAGAGGGTGCGCCTCCGACAATGGCACACCTGTACCGGGTTTCGATTCCCCCCGAACATGCTTCATTTCTCTCTCTTTTTTTTGCGCGGTTGTGCCAGCGTGTAGTAACAACTAACTTCGCGCCCACTTTACAATTGACGCAGTGAGAGCAGTCGGTCTTGATTTTGCACTCAACCGGCCGCTCCGCTACCGCTCACTACAGCCAAGGCCGACGTATCCATCGTCAAAGTTCCGATCATCTGTAGTTCATAATGGTGATCACTAATTAACGGTTATTCTGGCTAGTCAATGAGCGAAAGCGGTTCATTCGGCTGGGTAAATATCAACAAAGACTGCTCTTACTGCTTGTGAAGCGGGCGTGGTTGAGGTAGCGGCTTGGAGTTCCGTTTGACGGAGTTAGAGTTTGTATAGAGACTCCGCGGAAGTAACCCCAGGTAAGTCTAACCGTGGTTACTAAGCCTTAACCGCGGTTATCGCAAACTGCGGTTTTGGCCGTTATACGCGAAATTTTAAGTGTGGTTGCCGCGGTCACTTGGTTGTGAGTGTAACAAAAATAAATTAACACACTTTTAACTTCACAATAAAAAACGAAAGGAAGCAGTGTAGACAGAAGTAAATATCGTTAAAACCGTCGCTTCAGACCCAAAGGCAACGCACTCACGCGCGGCGAGATTTAGGAGAGGGGCTTCCACAACAGCTCGCAACCGACTTGGTTTTCTCGCGTTTGCTCGGTGTTGGGAACTTTAGGCTTAGCATCGTGGTGGATATTTGACCGCCGGTCCACCGCTATCTCTACAACTGCGAATAACAATCCATAGAACAATTTTTCACCACACTAACATCCACTTTCTCGCATGTGGAAGTTCTTTTCCGCGATCAGATTGATTTCGAAGAGCGGCGACAAGCTGTTGCTGCCATGGTCTGTGCCGGTTCGAGCCGGTTTCAGTGCCGTGCGGGCAGGCACGCTGGCATGTTTGCAGGCACGGTCGACGTGCGGCGGCGCCGATCGTTTCCGAGTGCTGAAAACGCACCATGATTGTCTGCTTTGGCGAACGACGCGCGGAACTGACAAATTTACTACGGCGTTTGTCGTAGTTGATCGGGTGGATCGGGAATCCAGCCGCTGCTGACTGGCAGTCACGCTGGCTGCGAGAGCGACGCAAAGAACGCAAGAGCCTCTTGGGGGCACCTTTGGGGCGCCCGCCATTTGAGAACCTTCGTCTCCTCCGAACGCCAGGTGATTTTTTTTTCACTTCCGCTGATGTGCCGCAACTTGCGTCCCAACTGACATGTGTGATTTTGAGCACTGCGGCTGCGGTAACTGCGGTTAGCGGGACCCATGGCCGAACTGAGGTGGCCATGGCAAGCTCAGTGTGCATTAACCACGGTTAGCGGGGTAACCGTAGTTTTGTTTGTCGTGTAACGCAGCAAACTGCGGTTTTGTCTAACCGCGGTTCGCTTAACCGTGGTGAACTGTGCATGTGTAACTAGGGTATTAGTCCGATCGCCTTTGTTAATTTTTACCCAACCGGTCAAACCGCTTCCGCTCATTGACTAGCCAGACTCACATTTGATTGATAATCACTCTCAATGAGATAATCGGCCGTCAAACGAACCGCCAAGCTCGACCACGCCCGCTTCACAATGAGCAGCGCGCCCAATCTTTCTTGATATTTATCCAGCCGAATGAACCGCTTCCGTCCATTGACTAGCAAGAATAACCGTAATTAGTAATCACCATTACGAACTACAGATCATCGGAACTCTGGCGATGGATACGTCGGCCTTGGCTCTAGTGAGCGGTAGCGGAGCGGACGGTTGAGTGCAAAATCAAGACCGACTGCTCTCGCCGCGTGAATTGTAAAGTGGGCGCGAAGTTAGCTGTTACTACACGCTGGCACAACCGCGCAAAAAATAAAAATAAAAACAAAGCATGTTCGGGTTATTTGAACCCGGTACAGGTGTGCCATTGTTGGAGGCGCACCCTCTACACCAAATCTGAAGAGTGAGCACGGCGTCCAATCAGCCGGTTTTGCTTTCGTCTGGACGGAACTGTACAAATTTCACGCCGGCTCCGTCTGGACGGAACGCAAAGTTCTCAATTGTATTCCGTCTGGACGGAAGGATAACCCGCAGAGCTCCGTTCCGTCTGGACGGAACTTTAGCACTTGTATATCGTTCCGTCTAGACGGAACGCTAGACACAGCCTTTTCAGAAACTGTTCACCCATCCTTAGAGTAAATAAGCTGCCAGTCGTCTGACTATTTTGTGATTTCACCCAGAAACCCAAACTAAGCTCTCCTATGGCAATATATGGTATTTGCCGACTGAGCACGACATTTACTTTGAGTGGTTTATTAATAAAAGATTCTCAACCTTCGGGGGAGCTAAATCTTTTAGAAAAAGTGACGCCTATAGAAAATGAGGTCGATGCCCAACTCTCACAAAACATTTCAATAATAAAACATAGTGCAATTTTAAACAGGTAACACAATTACAATTTTGCAGGCAATATGTACATTTATAACAGAAAAAACTCATTCGTATTGGACACAGCTGTTTGGCGGTTAAGTTACTAAAAAAATATGCAATGTTTTTTCTACCTTTCGCTAGTTTTGCCGAAACAAAATCTCGAAGTGGGGCGTGTGTACGTATTAGCAAGCTTTATGTTTTTTTTTATGTTTTAAGTAAAGATAAAAGGTTTTGCACGTTTCTACAAACGTGTTCGTTTCTTTTGCTATTTTGTTGATGATATCCTCAACATTCAATCCTTTAAGAGTCTCCGTCCCCACGCTGAGCTGCGACAAATCACAGCTGTCACTTACCGCTGATTAAGCTGTTGTTTATCGACTTCAGCTTGCTGAATGACCTTCGCCAGTGAAATTCGGGAACCACAAGCACAAAAGATATCTAACAACAACATAAACATCTGGGAATGAACCTTCAAAGTTTTCACGAATTTTAACTTTCTCCATGTCTGTCACAGAAAGGCAGCCTTTCGTTGGCCGCATATGAAATAAAGTGCCCAAGCTCATCGGGAATTATGTGCCAGCCAGACTAGACGGATACCTTTTGTAATGTCCAGTGCCTGCAGGCTCTTCGGAGCTGGGGAAATGCAGTTCCAATCTTTAATAACAGCAAACTGCGATGGGACTTCGGTGTAAGTTTTGTGTCTTGTGAAGGTTCACATGTCATGTTAAGAACCTGAACAAGGAAAGAAGGTCAAAGGCAGCGGCAAAAACACTTTAAGTTGCGCTGCTGCCAGTAGTGTGAAGTGTGTATAGTTCTCGTTTGACTCCTTTCTTGAGTACCTGATTTGTTCGTTGGAGATACGTACATTTTTCTCATATTACCGTTCTTTGCCCTGCAGTTAGTAGTTGAGCGCGTTTTTCGGTGTCGAACTGTGTATAAATGTGTTTATGTATGCGCAGACCATAAAATAATTATTTTTGCTTATTTTTCGATGACACAGAGTTCTCTGAACTGGGCGGAAATTCTTTGTTTTTTTTGCTCAACATTTCTCAGACTCCCTTCCTAGTTGCTTTATCATTTTTTTCTTATTCCACGTTTTGTAAAAACTATTTGCTCTGTTCGATTTCATGCATAGACCAGTGTTCTGCAATTTAGGTTGCTGAGTGTTTAGGGGGCTGAGGACCTTTGTCAGGCCATCTGTGGCTTTGTTGCCGGTGTCCTCCCGGTCGGACAGCAAATAAAGGTTTTAAAATGTACATTGTTCAATTATTCTGTTTAGTGTTCTTTAACTAAAGTACTTCGTTTCATGTCGGCAGTAAATTTATTGCATACTTGCACAGATTTTCGTTTTCATATTTCTCTGTCATTTTTATAGTTTCCAGATGCGGATGCATCTAATTCATACACTTGCCAGTGGCCCGCTTTATTGAGACAGAGCACTTAAACAGTGGTGTGAAAAAATGCTTTGTCAAAAAAAGCTCTTTTTTTAGGACGCAAAAATACAAACAGGTTAAATAGTTGGCATATAGGTTTTGCCATACACCAGCCCCTACGTGCTGCATTGTATACAGGGCTTCAGTTCTTAATATCACACGTACTCAGCTAACTGGTAAGTAGGTTAGTTGAATCACGACGAAACTTTTGGGATTGGTCAACGTATAATAAATCGTGGTTTATATTGTTGGTCAGGCCCTTCATTGAAAACAATTTAAAGTAGCTGGTATGACAATGTTTTTAATTTACTGCGTTGTGAAACAAAATAGCGCTGCTGTGAGATTTAAAACGCCAATATTAATGTCAATATGACAGGAGATTTAAAACTTAATACATGTTCTGTGTAGTTGTTTAATGCTGTAATAGATGAAGTGTGTTGTTAATTATTTGTCTTCAGCAAACACCGCCCTTTGGAGACATTTAAAATACCAATGTTCTGTTAAAACAAATTTAAGGTGTCGCTTCAAATGTTGCTGTCATAATGTTTACTATTTCACCTCTGATATACAGGACAACAATAATAGACTTCTGAATCTCAAACCTTCATATATTAGTTTCAGGTTATATGGTTGACGTAGTTGAAATTCTTTGTTTTTCTTTTCATCTCTAGCCGAATGCAGACTATGTGGTAAGGGTTTTTGAACTTTCTGTGATATTTATTGCTCTAAGGAGCAAGGTATATTAAAAATTGGTTGGGTGGTTACTGTGAATTTTTTGCGGGCGGAAGCAGGCATCGAGGTTTACGTCACAAATTTGTCTAGTACTTTGGTATTGTAAAACGCGTGCATTGTAAACGCACTTGTGTAGTTCGTATATTATGTGGCTTTAGTAACGAACGCTACAGATACACGGAAAAAGTAAAAGCTTGCTTCGTGCTGCTCGGCAAAATTGAAGCATCGCAGAACTTGGGGAGCGCGCGGACGGTCGCAGATGCACCCTGTCGCACACCAGCGCACCAAGCGGGCACCGCCGAAAGTCATCACCATCTGGCCCTCCTCCGCACCCACCCTCTGCACACTATAGGCTGTAAATTCTGGGCTATATAGTTGTGGTACAGAGGGTTCTGCGGGCGTAGATGGCGCTCACGGGCAAATTTTCGTCAGGCGAAGCATTGGGTGTTCTTGTGACACGGAGGACGGAACTGAACTTGTAGTCTCCGCTGTAGCAGCTGATGTGCCTGTGGCTGTTGCGGCAGGAGAAGTTTGCTGACAATAAAAAAGGGCTCGTCCAGTCGAAATGAACAAGGACTGCATTTTTGAAGTCATCATACACATTATGGCTCTGCAGCGATAGCGAAGTTGTGCCACGATGCGCTCTGGGACAGCTCTGCTGGGGACATTGTAGCACTGCGGCTGGTTGTTAATGCCCCGAATGATAAAATGGCTCTCAAGCCGCGCGAACCGCACAGGAGGTTCTTTCTCGTAGAACCCCTGTAGTCGAAGAAGTGCCTGGGCGTGCGGCTATACGGATGAACTTTGCAGTACAGACCGGCATGGTAAAGCCATGTCGGGTGCGATCGCAACGCTGATGTAGTGTTGGTGATGCCGCTAAAAGTTTTTCTGTGAATCTCTTCAACTGCGGTGCCGGCTCATTCTCGGGTCACCAACTTTTAAGGGCACGTGACAAGACGTCCCGCATTATTTTTATTGAGGAGGGCTGAGTGGTTAGCAGAAGGAAAACTGCGGCTGAAACGGGTGAGCCACGGTGCCGGTGGTGATCCTGCGTTGCATAGGACGACCGCGGCTCTGTCGGCTTGGTGTCTGGATTTCAACTGCTTGCGCGTGACTCGTGCCTCGTGGCTCATGGCTCGGAAAATGATCTGCAGGCACGCGGTGCACCGCTCCGGTGACGCGAGCTCTGTCGGCTGCCGCGGCTGAGCTGCTACAACTAATACATGTGTTGTCCTTCGGTACGACGTTTTCATTGCTTCGTCCTGCCACAGTATCGTTAAAGTATTGCCGCTTTAATTGGCCAGTTTCAATGACTATGATTAATTCTCACTTCTTTCAGCATTATGCAGACAAAATCTCCAATGATCAGTGTGAGGAGAGGCGCTCCATATTTAATGGCCCTCGTAATTTACAAAACCTGTGCTGCCATAACAATCCTTCGATCAATTCTTACGTATGAGATGAAGAATTGTTCTCTGTTAGTTTTTTTTGAAGCGGGGAAGCGCCACCAGGTCTCTTGCCACACAAGTAGAAAAACATTCTCCCATGTTCGCACAGTTTTATGTAACAGTTCGAAGAAACAGCCGTGCCACTTCAATTGTCTGCATCCATTAGAATTCGAGTTAGCTTTACAATAAAATATGGGGATAGAGTTTATTGCTGAAAAGAACTTCTTGCTTGGCTAATTGGTGAATAGATGCTATGATTTGAAGCGCAACAAAAACACCTGGACGAAGAACAGAGTAGACGAGGCAGGCGCGAACTTCCAACTATTTTATTTGTATACGCATGTGCTTATATCCCCAAGGAAAATAGAGGACGAGAAAGAAGAAGCGTACACATACACTGATGACAACAAAAGCAGGTGTGTTTATAGCACGTTTTTCATAAAAACCATTTCGCTACTGTACAGAGAAAACGAAGTATCACTTATACGGCCATCCGCTCTCTGCCGGACATAAAACGCTTCGGCTAATTCCCTCGCAACTGTGTTCTTCCCCTCGCAACTGTGTTCTTGCTTTTGTTTAGTATTAGCTGCGAAGCATCTCAAGGTCGGGGCTATGTCTCTCCCTTGTCGTGTCGTTGTTGCGACATCCGCACCCCCACTGCGCATGCTGGGCTAGCTGAACACCCGGTCCCTTTTATGGCTCCTGGAGCGACAGTGTTGCCGGTGTCTTCCTGGGCTGCCACGATACGAGCACGATTCCCCATTAACGGCTCCTGGAGCGACAGTGTTGCCGGTGTCTCCCTGGGCCGGCACGAGGCGAGCACGCTTCACGCACCTTCGACGTTTCATTTTCCTCGGCAGCGGCGTGCGTCGGCGAGTCTCGGCGGGCCGTGATTACAAGCAGCCCACAAGCATCCGGGGAACGTGCATCGACCTCACTTTCAGCAACTTCAGGGTTCATCCACTACAACAGCCCTTGACTTTACATTTCACAGACCATAAGGCGGTCATAATCAAAGCGGAACGGCAACCACAACTCGATGTCACCTACATTGAACATGATGATGATAATGATTAAATAAAGGCAAGCGCATACCACGTACAACGTCTTCCTCTCTTTTTAATGCCTCTCCACTTGAACACCCCCCCCCTCGAATGAAATTACACCAGCTTCCCGTAGGGGAACCATCAGCAGTATGTGAAACAGCCATGGGGTCAACGCAGTTTCCCATTTTGTAGTTCCGGTGAATGAAAGTGCGGTAGTTACCATGGAAACGAAACGGTAATTATAACAGTAACTACGTAACTCAAGTCACAGAAATGATGATGATAATGCATAAATAAAGACAAACTCATACCACGTACAACGTCTCTCTCTCTCTCTCTTTGATGCCTCTCCCCTCTAATCCCCCCTCCAATAAAATTACACCATCTTCCCGTAGAGGAACCCCAAGTAGTATGCGAAACAGCCATGGGGTCAACACCATTTCCCATTTCGTCGTTCCGGTAAGTGAAAAGTGTGGTAGTTACCATGGAAACCAAACGGTAAATATAACGGTAGCTACGTACCTCAACCTCAATGAAATGGGCACTTGAAAACAAATGGGCACTTGAATCGACACTACGCCTGCTTCGCTTACTACTCAGGGTTCCCCTACGGGAGGATGGTGTATTTTTTTATCTCTTTCTACCATGGCTCACAACCGCAGGCACGAGAGTGGGCGGGAAAATGTGCTCCATTATATTTTCATAGTGACCATTCATGTTCCCTGGCTCTCTCGTTGACTCACAAGCCCATTTGTTCAACGTAAGACCTTCAGCAAGATAGCGGGATTACGTATACAACACCTACTGCACAGTCGACATAGTGATTTGCGTGTTTTTTCCCACATGCCTTCTTCCTACGTTCACCCGATCTACGCGAGCACAGGTGCGCAAGTTTACACGGTGCAGAGAACGCAAATTTGATACTGTACCTTTCGCTGACCTTTTTCACATTGTGGGACACTCTGTGCATGTACGGCATGACATCCGTTTTCTGCGGACGGGAGATACCTTTGGCCTACTTCTCTCCTTTCACTTTTTTGAGCAACTTCTTTGCCACAGCGACGACGAGAGTTTCAGAGAAACCAGCCGTGTGAAGCATGCCTATCTGATTGAAAAAGCTGTCCTGCCTCTTGTGAGACCACGGTTTTGCAATGAAAAAAAAAACACGCTAATCACTATTTTGACTGTGCGGTCGGTGTTGTAAACGATGTCCCGCTATCTTGCGGAAGGTCTTACGTTGTCCAAACGGGCCTGTGCGCCAACGAGAGAGCCAGGGAACATGAATTCTCCCTTGGAAAAGATAATAGAGCACGTTTGCCCACACACTCCCGTTCCTGCGGTTGTGAGCCACGGTTAAAATAGATCAGAATACTAAGCAAGAGCAAGAACAGGGCTGTGGGGGAATTAGCAGAAGCGTTTTATATCAGGGAGATAGCGGATGACTGTGTAAGTGAGACCTCGATTGCTCTGTACAGTAGCTAAATGGTTTTTTCTGTAAAATGGCCTGTAAACATATCTGCTTTTGTTATCATCCGTGTAGCTGTACACTCGTTCTTTCTCGCCCTCTCTTTTCCTAGGGAATATAAGCACATGCGTAGCCGAATAAAATAGTTGGAAGGTACCGCCTGGCTCGTCTACTCTGTTCTTCATGCGTTTGTTTATGTTGCGCTTCAAATCGTGGCAGAGTCTATTGCACTGTGGCAGAAACATCTTTTGTCAGTGCTGTAGCGGTTTTTAGTTTCATTTTTAATCTCTACTTTCACCACTAGTTGAATCTTCATACGTTCTACCCATAATTGAAAAAGCAGCTCTCCCTGCCCAGCGTAGGTCTCCATGTAACGCATTCCGATTATCGAGAACTAGTAAGTTCAATACTCGTTAAACCAAGCGTCACGTATACATGCGCAACAGAGGAAATATTAGTTTTCTTGGGCGTCGAGCCGATTGATTGGTATTGCTAATTTGCACGTAAACAATCGTGTTCCTGCACTTACTTGGGATAAGATATTTTCATTCGTATCCTGGTTTGCAGCCACGAAATGAGAAAAAAAATTAGCTAACATGAAGCGTTTTTTTGGCAACATAATAGGCTTGGCGAGAAAATATAGTCAAGCTTACTGCAGCTCTGCTCGCTTTCAACAGAGATAATTTTTTATAAAGGCAAATGTAAGCCACCGAAATCTGTAGTCGACGCGTAATTCGACGCATGTCGACGCATGTAGTGGAGGCATGGTGTTTTGTAAAGCGACACGTGAGAGTGTGATATTGCTTCTGTGTTACGCAAGAACGGCATTAAGGGCTCACAGATTAGCTTATTTTTTCAAGCATTACTACAAAGCAGCAAACACCCGGCAGGAGAATATTAATTTTCATGTGTACATATGATGATCCGCCAAACTTGAGCAGTGAATTGCAGAGCAATAAAGCTGACGCAAATAACTTTTTCAGGTCAGCGACGTCACAAAATATCATTGAGTTCGAAACTTACAGCTGTAAACGGACACTGAATTGAGTTGTAAATATTGCGGGATTGCGAGCGCAAATTGTAGTCTGGAGTGTGTAGTCCATATTTCGAACACTTTCCCGGCGTTTGAGCGATTTATTCAGTAGAAAAACGAATACGAAATTGCGGTCCTCCTCTCTGCATCCTCGCCCGATTTGGCTTGCGTTTTGTATGACGTCACGAAAAGGCGGCTTGACTTGACTGCGCTGCTGCACGGCTCGCCGACCCTCCGACAGAGCCAGTCGTCTCAGCGCTTAGTCCGCCTGCCGCCGACGGCTCGCCGCAATTCGTTCGCTCAGTGGGAACTAAGCCACGACACGTTTTCGAATAATATAATCAGCCTTTAGTTAGTATGTATCAAGGTCAAAGTCCAGGTCCCACCACAGAAGCGCTGCACAAGCGCACATGCGACGCTCCGCTGGCTGGTATGCTAGTAGAGAAATCTAAGGCGAATTGAAGGTATGAGAAGTCATCGAAGTTAATATAGGTACTAACGAAATACAAACAACCAAAACGTTTACCGTACAGCGTAAAAGTAGGGTGGAGGAAGCACTTTTCTGTGCTCAGTGAACAAAACAAACACAGGGGTCAGCAGCACGACCGTATATCGGCGAACGCTTTTCCGTCTAAGAAACGCCGTCGCTAAACATGAGATATTGTGGGAATTTGTGGGCACGCTTGCGACACCAGCGATATGCAGGAAACAATCATCCAGCATGCTTAAAATGCGAAAAATAAATAAAAATGTACTTTGGCTTCTCTGGTTCGTGGCCGTGTGGTGGCGCTAGGTACGTTGTTTTGCAAGTCCCAAGTTCGAATCCCGGAGAGTACATGCTTTGTGAAGTTCATTCTCTCCGTTTTCGGTTGATGTTTGCTGTACTGAATTCAACACTTTTGCACTTTAACGTTCATTGCTCCACGAGCGAATTCGCAGAACGCCCGCATACTGACACAAACGCCTTAGCGAGTTCTCGTTGTCGTTCTGTTGCCGTAAACACCGACTGCTTGCGGGCAGTGTGCACAGTGCCGAATTGCCACACCCATGGCCTGGTGCGAACACGCTTTTTATAATACAGACATGCGCGAATCAAGCTCTAAAGGTGGGGGAAAAGCGCATTGCATTTGAGTGTCTGCGTTGACGCGGAGGGCGCTCCAACACTGCGTACGGCGGGGCTAGTGATTGCTACGATTCCAAGCCCTCCTGGTAGGCTTATCTGGCGCATTTTACAGCCAAACCCTTGGCAGAAGCGTGGTATGGAAATTCCTTAGATATCTAGAATGCCCACCCAACCATAACATCGGATGCCAAGCATGACGTTTAACAGAAGTGAAAACGCAACTTGTGTGGATAATTATCTCTTACATCATGAAATCACGTAGCATCTTTAACTAAAGTCTCTGCTGTGAGTTGGCGCGGCTACCACAAACCATGTAAGATAGTGTTTCTTCTTTGAGGCTTTATAAAATAATTACTGGCTCATCGCCAGAATAAACGATGAAAAACGTGTTGTTTTGAGCAATTATACTTAGTGCAAGCAAAAAAGAGAGCTCTAAAAATTCCCTTCAGTGTCCCGTTAAAACAAAATTCTAATTTGCACTGATGTTCTCTTGCGACACAGCAGTTTGTCGCAGTTTTGGACGAACACCTAAATGGCAGTACCATTTCTTTGTCGACGGCCACGTCAAAGGCCACGACGGCCACACAGTAGAAAAGGCATCCATGTAGTCACAAGGACTCTGTCCACCAATAGTAAGGACTAGCGAGATATTGCAATCAAAGTAAAAGGAATGCCTCCACGTTCGCATTTAAGATAAAGACTACGGAAAAGGCGGAGCTGGTAGTCTTGACCAGCTGTAACTTGGCTTTTCTAAGGTCGGCGTTTCATAAAAACGACACTATTAAAAAGCGAAGCGTTCTACAAGCAAACTGTGTCATTAAATTTCACAATACTCCCAGCTGTACACCGAAATAAAACTGCCAAAGACGTCAGCTTAAGTCTACTTTAACTCAGCCAGAGTACAAAGCCAACACCCGCGCTACGAACGCAAAGGTAATCCTGGGCGCTTTTTAATGTGGTGATCGCGCAATCGGAGACACGCCGGTGGCGGAACGCGGAGATCCAGGTTGAATTCAGACCCCGGGAAGTGCGTTTTGTAGCTTGAGCTACACTTGCCAAGGTTAAGCAGTTTCGCGCGGCTCCTGGAGAGGCGTGCTGCGCAAGCGCGGCACGTAGCGGCCCGGTCCACTTGATCATGCGAGGGGTGGCCGGGTGTGGAACAGATAGCGCGTGCGCCACAGCAACACCGTTGTGCGCAAACGCGGCATTTGGTAGCCCGGTCCTCTTTATGATCATGCGAGGGATGGCCGGGTGCAGAACCGATTGCTCGTGCGTCGCACTAACACCGGCGTGCGCCTGAGGAACCACACCCCGCGCGTCCAGCTTCTTCGCCGACCTCCGTTCTGCACGTGGAGGCCCGGTCAAGTTGGTGATCATGCGAGGGGTGGCCGGGTGCAGAAACGATGGCTCGTGCATCGCACGAACACGGCAGTGCGCCTGTGGACCAGCTTTGCTCTGGGGCGATTGGTGACGGTTCGCCCGAGCCGGTTGATGAATATTCATGTCACATAATGCGTATACCGGGTGTGTGTGAGTGAAGCAGCAGTATGCATGATATTCAAACAAATCCTTTCAACCAGGAAAGCTAAGATTAACCAGGTGAACCTCAACTCCCGCTACGAATATCCTGGCATAGCCGAGCTAAGCCACTGCTAATTTTTTTAACAGCGCAGCTGTTAAAGCTGCTTCTCCCGCGTCCGAAAAATAGATTAAACATACCGGGTCTACCGGGACAGCGCGTCCCGCGACCAGCGTCCGGCACTCGGCCAGCTCAGCCTTCGAGAACACTCTTCCCAAGTTTGTTGCGATATCTCTCCCGTACTCTTCTCGCCTCTTCAGGAGCATTCGCGCCCATAGTGGGGAGCGCAGACGTCGAGTTGGCGAAGCCCATTCCCGCGGATTCTGGTGCGTGCAACGTGGTTGACTTGGGCCCAGAATTCAAAGCCTGCGGAAAAAAAAACGATCCGTGCCAGCCAGTCATAAAGAACATTCACCGTCAAGTTGGGACATCAATGCGAGGTGCAAGCGCCGGGTCTGCCACAAAGAAAGATCGTCCCCCCCCAGCTCTGCTGTTTCTCCATCATGGCACCACTAATTCTAGCTGCGCCATTTTTTTTTCAAACACGCTCTACCAATATTTGCGCGTGGGCTCCCTTCCTCATCTGCACGTTCCCTCACACTTCACCGTCTACCATTTTTATCCTCTCCACTTCGCCGAGAGGAGGTTTCTTTCAATTATCCCCACAGGGAGAGCACAAGCTCAAACAGCTTTGCTGTGTACAGACAATATTCCCATTAGGTTGGCAGTACTTCCATCTGGAGATTTCGATGCATTACCGCTGTACTCTCCAAAGCGGCAAACTACAGTGATCAGCGTTTATTTAACTAACAACCCCTATGAGTTAAATAGGGTATTTTACGTTTTGCTTCAAACGAAATTGTGCCCGTTACCTCTCAGCTTAGTTTATTTTCCGAAAAAAGTGCACTCTTTGTAACACGATAGCAGTTTGTAATAAACACGAATAAGTAAAACGAGTTGGCGGCCTCCCTGTAACTATTTTTACACAATGTTGATTTCTTGTAACATTGGTTTGATCATAATTAACTTGGTTCCTATTACTTCATGCATTGTATTGTTGCGTCAAAAATGTTTTTATGAGCGGGGTGAAATCTTTTCAAGATGTGGAATTAATTGTAGAGGGGTTTATAACGAGGTAAATACAATGCTGCATCATCTTCGATAGGTAAATATCTATGGTAAAGCCAGGCTTACTACAATAAAAATTCCCGGTCAGGGAGGCGCTGACACATCGAAACACTCGCCCGATTTTGCTAAAGCTGCAAAAGTAAAACTGCTCCCAGATGTAGTTAAAGCAGTTACAGCACATGATAACAAAACCACCGCAGCGCTTGGTTTCGTCAGGCGATACCAAGAGGACATTGAATAAGCATTATTAGAAATAAAATCAGAATGAGCGAGATTGCAGCGCATCAGATGGGAACAAAAGTCTCAATGACAGCGCAACGACGCTCGACGAACTTGAAGCATGAATTTGACGCTTCATACTCGCTTAAAATTGTTGTCACCTGCTAAGACTGTATGGGCTACATGGTACTAAAGGTCCGTGCGAAATCGTAAAATCCTACTGGTACCATGAAGTTCTCTTGGACTCAAGATTGCAGTGAATACAGTTGTATACCGGTTGCGAGAACCGCTGTTCCAAGAGAGCATGAGTTCCTGATCGGGCAAAGGAAATGCGAACAGAAGGATCATTAGTTGTCCCGGTTACACCAACAAATTTTTAAACTGTTCTGTCGTGGGTTATGTCTTACGAAATTTAGTACTTATTTCTCTAACCACTTTAAGCTCAGAGGATTGAAAAAACCACGTTAGAAATTGTGTGCACGTGGTGGGCCACGGCCAGTACAATAGAATCCCTCACACCCAGTTGAGACCCCAGGCTTTACCAACAGATTATAGGCGGCGTACCTTATTCCCGGCTAATTTCAAGAAAGCATGCCCAGCTTCATTTCCCTTTCATTTTTTGAGTTCTAACTACCACTTCTCCCCTTACTTTGCACTCAGAAGTGCACGAGTCCACTCTAGTATATTCACGCAATGCAGTTACAACGTCTTGTAGTGCTCCGTAGCTACAAGACTTAAAAAAAAACAGTGCAACATGCTTTTACGTCTACGATAGCGAACGGTTTTGGCTTAAATTTGAGGAAGTTTAAAAAAAAAAACAATTTGACGCAAGATTGCTCTAACGCGCAAGTCTTGAAAAGCGTAGATGTTGTATGTTAGCATTCCCGGACGCATATTTCAGTTTCAGTATAACTACTTTTTGCACAGTTGCGATTCTAGTAATTGTCGTCGTAGTTATCGGAGAGGTCGTCTTCTTTTTCGTGGCCGGGGGAGGATGCAATGTCATCCTCAGCATCGTTGACTTCCACCAACTCTTTGTCATCGACTTGAGGCAGGGGTGGCGGGATCTCAAAGTGGTCTCGGAAAAAATTGGCGCAATCGTAGCCATCTCTTCAATTATGCCTAAAAGCTTCTAAGCAGTGTGGCGGCCACGGTAAGCTACTTCAAGCAGGGTGCCTGTTCAACTTTACCTTTAGCCCTAAAGGTATTTAAATGCTCGGTAGCACTTCAAGAGAGCGCTGGAGTTCTTTTTTTCCTAGAGCCACTGCGGGAGCTGGGGACTCGTGGGTCACCGCGAGGCACGCGCTCACCAGCGCTGGCCATTATAACGTCCTCGGAGGTTTAGCCAGTTTCAAGTGCGACTGCACTTTATAAGCGACCCCAAACCATCCACCGCCGGCGTCGGCGGCGTTGGCGTCCGCAGTGCTCCTCTATATTTGAAAAAGAAACAGCATCCGGCGCCAGGTTTCGATCCGAGGACTTTGCGGCCGCAGCGCGACGCTCTACCGACCAAGCCACGGACGCGACGGTGATAACAGTGTTAGACGCGCCTTATATCTTTAACGCATTCAAACTACGTCGTCAGCGGCGTGCGTTGGCGACTCAGCGGCGTTATAGCGGCTTGATAACTGCGTGGTGTACACGTGATACTACAAACCCGATGGAAGAGATGGAAGAGAAGGCGGCGAGGCGGTGGGCTGCGGGGGCCGAGCGCAAGCGCCGCAAGCGGGCCGACAACCGTGCATTCGCACTTTCACATTCTCCCCCTCGGGGAAATGCGGGGGAATTTTTTTTTAATTATTTGTTTATTTTTTGCTTAAGCCACTGCGCGTGGACGGGATTCTCGCCGGTGGCCGCAGGCACGCGCCTGAGAGCGCTCTCCATTTTCTTGGTATTTTTTCCGCGAAGGGCGAACTTACGGCTTGTACAAGAGCGCCGTTGCTGAAAAAACAGAAAGGTGTCCTTTTTTACATCGGTTCTTAAATACGTCAATTGCGTGAGTAACCATAGCTGCACCGGATTTGTTTAATTATGAACGATAGTTTCTGCATTTACTGAAATCAGCATGAAGAATAATACAGAATAGAGACATACTACAAAACAGAACCCCTTAGCCCACCAGATGCAGAGACACCACACCCACCTATTTGTACAGTTTTGAAAAAGTATCCAGCTTTTAGCTTTCCTTTAAAATTTCCAATTCAAAGTAAAACATATGTACGTGAACTCGTTTGACTGAGTCTCAGGAGAAAAAAGAACCTGTGGCAATAGTATGTGGTTTTCATGTGAAAGAGCTTCGAATTTCCCGCAACTTATGCAGCACGCCTGCCTCCCGAGCCGGTTTCATCATTTTTCTTACAGGGAAGCTGTTTAACTAGCGCGTAAGATTTCCAACACGAACAGAGTAGCCCCAATTGGAAATTGGGAAGAAAAAACGCTTCCCGTGGTGGGATTCGAACCACGGTCCCTGATATTATAAAAGCGGCATATATCCGACTGAGCTACCATAGCATTTCTTTGGCAGCAGTCACTTTATTTACGCATGGATATACACGTTGTGCAGAAGGTTACACGTAATGCAACCGCAGCTGTGGAAGTGGGGATGCAGGTCTCATATTTTGGGTAGTGGAATGATAACCCAGGAAGAAAAACACGAAACAAAGAAGAAAAAACAATGACAACAGAAACAGTGGCTCCACAGAAGCAACGGCTAAAGGAATTCTAGGGGCCTGGTAAGGCGGCGTGATCCTCGCTTGCATATACAATTGAAAAGCTGAAAAGAGGGATTGATTAATTAAGGCATTAATGCGATGCATGGCCTTAGAAGTTTCCCATTTTTGCATGGCCTTAGACGTTTCTTTGTCTGCGCCTTTGCCCGTTTATCGTATACCACCTCAGTGCATGACTGACACAAGAGAGCGTTCTTCGCAGTTCCAGACAAGAAGCAGGTGTTCCGAGTATGACAACCGACCATTCCACTTTCCGCAGAAAATGTCAGCATACGGATTGTGGGTGGAGGTGCACTCCACCGCATCTATTCCAGATTCCCAGAGGAAGGGCAGGCCTATGTATTGGACATATTGGCGGACAAAGGGGTGCTCCGCTTCACGTATGGAAATTTCTGGTCAGGCCTGATGACCATCCAACATGTTCGGTTGCACGATTGGATTTCGCCCGAGAAACACGTCGTCATGTTGCAGTTTAAGACAACGTGTTCGGCAGTCCCCTCGTTCCGCACAGGAGGCATGTTACGGCCCAGCGAAGGAAGACGCCCTGTTTCTGCCTGTTGACGACCCATGAATGACAACACTTAGGTTTTGAAACAGAGAGAGAGAGAGAGAAATAACTTTATTGCATGGCAGCCAGTAATCCTAGACAGCGTCTTCGGCCAGCTGAATGGCCCAGACTTGATCCGCTGGGTCCGAGCTAAGCAATACGGTCTCCCATTGCTCTAAACTAGCGATTTCGCTACCTAACGTTGACGCCTGTGGACAGGCCCAAAGCATGTGTGCTAGGTCTGCCCTCTCCTTACACCGGTGACACTTTTCAGAATTTTGCCCGGGGTAGCAGTGGCTGTACGCTTCCGGTTTGGCGTACGAGTTTGTTTGCAAAAGTCGCCAAGCCACGGATTGAAGTTTGCTGAGTGTAGGGTGAGCTGGGTGGAAGCGGGCCCGCTCTAACGTGTAGTGATGAGTGATGTCTCTAAAGGACACGAGCTGATCCCTGCCCGAACAGCGAAGCGAAAAATATGTTAAGTGCCGACTGGTAAAGATGGTTGCCTAACTCGTTTGAGAACATCGTCTGAACCCTGAGGGACCAAAGGAAGGCTGACGGTAAAGAAGTGGTGGAAGTGTCCTTGCTACTAAGTCCCAATATAGCTTTCACGCGTTTACCACGAGCAGGTATTCGCACAAAAACAACATCTGCAGTTAACCCACCGCGCTACCTATGTTCTTTTAGAACCCGGTTTCTGCATGTCCAGTAATCGACAAGAATTGATGTGAAGCCACATCAATTTTTGTCGATTACAGCTCCCGCATCAGAGGCTTCTTGGAGCACGGAGTCCAGTGCTAACAATATTTCCACCACCAGGCTCACCTGTTCTTTCAAGCGGGCATATGCACAAGCTCCCTTCACTTGCGACAGATGCTTGCGCTTCAAGGAATGGGTTAGCCTGTTAGCGGAAATGTAATAAGCGCTTGACTGCGAGCTTGAGTTCTGCATTTATCAATCCAATGTCTTCCTCTCCACGCTCCTAAATTCGATAAATTGTTCCGGTTCGCTTGTGGGTGAAGCTTCCATTCTGTCAGGTCATCTTGCCATTAGACCTAGGCGCCACCGCACGGACAACGGCAATCGAATTCCGGGTGCGTAAATTTATTTCCTTTGGGGTATTGGTAGCGTTTGTTTAAAACAGCCTGGTCTTCAACGAAGGAGTCCAGGTTGGAGCTATTCCTTTTTTTCCAGCCCTGGACCACCAGCGCAACCTGTGCCAATGCTTCTATCTGGGAATTTTTTTCTGAATAATTACTTCAGTAATGTTTTGCTATGTTCACAAGTATCTGTATATGACAGTTTCGCCGGAATTCAAGTGTTAAAGGAGTACGCCTGTTCTGTCTCCCGCAAAAACTCCCCCAGACATTTCGCGAGGCACGTATAATGAAACGGATCGTGACCATATTTAAAATGGAATTCTGGATGCGACTTTGCCTTTGGTGTGGGACGAAGAGCAGTGTGAAGCAGTTTGTTGTGACCATAATTCGACCATTTTCAAGCATTTGCGTTTGCTCAATTTTGTAATTGATAAACGCAAACTACCTTTCGTATTTTGGTCTTTGGGCTGATTTAGAAGCCGTTCCGATGATGGGAAACTACAGTTTCAGATCATCGTCTTTTGATGTTGGTTATGATGGCAATTTCACCCCGGTGCACGTTGTTTGGGGCTCAGGTTTTTCTGTATTAGATGGGTCACTAGCAGTCTACTCATACAACTGGTATAGGCAGCATCAGACACACCAAACAGGCGAGTATATTGCGGGTCAGGGTGCTGCCGTTTCCGGGTGCTGCTCTATCAGGGAGCACCCCATCTCACGGTACTGCCGTTCGGGCAACCTTTTAGTGTAATGACTCGTCAGGAAGCCACAAGGTGGCGCAGCGGCATTGCTCATAACCCATTGGACCGAATTGGGTGTTACGGCCCACCTTTACTATGGCAAATATTAAAACGTTTTACCTTTTCCATAAATATGATGAAAAATGTGGATTTTTGCGCAGGCACAACAAACTAGAAATCTTAGGAAAATATAACCTGTTGTGCAAGCGCTTATTCAATTTTAAAAAGAGCTTTAAATTTATGCACACATTTATTTAACTTTCTTGCTAGTTTTGAACGTTTTTTTATGTTCTACGGAAATAAATGTATTACGGCTATTAACGTGCAACTGTTCCGTACTGTTGCTCTTCAAACTGGGTGTGTTGTCATTGCAGTTTTTGTACAATTTGTAAGTGGTGGGGTGCATAAAAAAAATACCTAGACAAAATAGTGCTCGTTAAGGCGTTCATCCCGGCGACCGCCGAGCGTTCACAGCACACGCAATAGCTGTGGCAAAAACGCAAACGCTAACAAAAACCGCCAGGACCAAGAAACTGTCAAGCGCATGTGAGGGCGTGCGTCGCGGCGACCGCCCTGGCTTTAGAATGAGAACTTCAGCGCTGTCGTCAGACGCTGCTCCGCATGTGACGCTTGAATGAGCAACACGACGATATCGACGCATATGACGATCACTACTGCTAGCACAATGCAAAGCAATGACGGAACATGTAAATAAACAATTTCAAACTTGTGCAAATGCGTGGTGATGTGTGCTTAAGTGCTCACGTATAAAGAAATCCCGCGGCTTCGCTGTGGTTTGAGCCTTGCGTGACGTTGTGCAAGCTTTGCCTGCTGAGGTGGTGGAAGTCTACAATGCTGAGGATAACTTTGCATCCAACACTCGCCGCGAAGACTATCATGACCTCGTGGATGCTATGGCTACGATTTCTACCACCGCAATTATGCAAATTTTAAATTATACTGAAATTTAACTATGGCTCCGGAAATGCTCACAATCAACGCCTTCTCCACTGACGTCTTGTGCGGGAGTGCAAGCATCCCTGATTTTTTTTTGCGGAAGCAATTTACTTACTACACCGCTGCCCATGCTGTTTACACATGCCGTTGCTGCCCACTTCACTGGAAGCAGCGGCATCATGCCGAACCAATCACTAAGAATCCATCACTGTGCGCTTATATCTACCCTCCTCTCCCGTTAGGTCTTTGGCGATAGCAGTGCTATGAAACATTTCGATGGCTTAAAGTAAAATTCCTCCTAACTTGCATCCGCATATATTCATCAGAAAATTTAACCGGATATCAAACGTAGCTGCTGTCGAAAAGTTTTCCGTCCTCCCGCCCTTCCCTCCACCATCAGCGGATTACCGGTCAGGATCAATTTGAAGGTTATCGCGGCAGCGCCGACCAAGCAAGACGACAGCGCCGTTCCATGGCACTTTTTTTTCCTTTGCGAAGACGAGATTATGCTACCCTCCCTCACCTTTTGACTGTTGCATAGAATTCGCTCACCCCCTTCTGCAAGGGCCGACTGCCACATTCTTTTTCTTCATTCCTTTTTGGATGACGTATCCGCGTTTCGTTTCTCGGTGATTTGATAATACCGGAGATACCTCGACATTTCGGAAGCAAATTACTGTTTTTTTTTATGCTACAATGCTCCGGCATGCTGACATAGTTGCCCTTAGAAGGCTGCGTATCAGTGGGAAGTATATCGATGACGGGAGAAAGGAATAAAGAAAAAAGAAACGAGAGTGGCCGTTATTGTTTCTGGCGGTAGTGCGCGCACTACATGGAACAGCCGAGGGAGTAGCAAACCCAGCGCAATCTCGTTGTGGCTAATGCTAAAAAGTGTCACGTAACGGCGCTGTCGTCGCGGTCGGTCGGCGCTCCCGCGATAACCTTCAAATTGATCCCGACTGTACGCTCAAGACAAACCATTTGGCGCAGCTTGCACTAGTGGTACAACGCTGAAGAAACCGCTGAAGAAACCGATTGAAGGTGGCGCCTCTTCCTTCGTCGTCCGGACACCCGACTGTTACAACTCGCATAAATGTTCAAACTTCCCTCTGCAAATACGCTATAACTGACGTGCGCGGGCCACTTTGTCTACAGGCTTTCACATCCCTCCGACAGCGGACCGTTCTAGCATGCGCTAAAAAGGACAAGACCCGGCTTCGCGGAATCGGCGTGTGTTCCGCGACCTCGTCTGTGCTTCGCACTGCGAATACACGTGAACTGGCGAGTAGAAGACTACGCGAGAGATCACCCCACCAACGCTGTGAGGTGTCCTTGAAGGTAGAGTGGTGCTGTCGCGTGCGCTGACATAGCTAGACGAGGCGTGGCTCCGTCTACGCGGCTGGGCGAAAGTGGTGCCGGGCGCCTCCCGCCGGAAGAGTTATATTCTAAGTGTTTTTTGCGAATATCAACGAACCAAGCTGATGCTTAAACAGCTCTGGAGATAATAAATTCTTTACCACTACCACCATCGTTATCATTGTCTTCGTCGTCGTCACTATCTTCCACCCATCGGCGCAACGCGTTCTGGGAAAGCTATACAAGCAGGGGAGAGTGGGTGATTTCGCTAGTGAGCATATGTGGCTCTCCAACACTAAATTATTCCGAAAACGTTTATACACAAGGGCGGAGTTGCAATTAGGAGCCGGCATTATGCAGGACCCGTGCGTAATTCGATATAATCTAAGTTCGGTAGTTAACGACCCAGTAGAGAGCCATACGGCGTGCACGTTTCAGCCCCTCAAAAAGTATTTGACGAGAACCATAAATAGTATGTAATGATTTAAAAACAGCTTCAGTAGTGTTGCGATGAGCGTCAATTCCTTTCGACGATATTAATTTTCTAGCAATTAAGAAAGGGGGTTGGAGAAAAAGGTTACAGTGGGGTTTGCGAGCTAATACAGTAGCCGACCGATTTCCCGGAACTGGAGGGGAACGAAAAATTGTCCTAATAAAAAAGCTGTCCCAAATATCCCTCAGTCATTACTCTTATGGGGCAGCTGACGGTTCCTGGGGAAAGTCCAGAGTATCCAGCAAGTCGGAATTTTCGGAGTACGAAAAAAACGATCGGCTACTGTATATGGGCCTTAAGAAACACGTCTCTAGTATTGCGAGATGTTTCAAAACCATTTTTCAGGCCGAAACCCTTAACGTCTTCATTGAATTTTCTTTTTTCCCCGCAACCCGCGTGTCTTTCTTTTTAAAAATTTTCCTTCCGTATGTCATTGGCCTCGGACGGGCGACGAGTTCGAGATTACAGTACCAACAAGTAGTGACTGAAAGTTGTTTTATATAAATCATCGCGGAATGAAATACGATGTGGGCGATTTCTGCCTTTGTTGGATATATAACAGAGCTTTCCATCATTGAAAGGAGAACAAGCAAAGACCAAAAAAAGCACCTATTCGAAGGAAACAAAAAACTTGCCCAATACCGCCCTTTATAAGCAACGGTGAAATCTGCGTATAAAAGATTTGAAAGGGAAGTAACATTAAGAGTGTCTATACATACCTGTGCTCTCACGCAATAAACACAAACCAAAGATTGCATTAGGCACGCCAAATGACGCCATGCAAATGTCAGTTCTGTGAGACTAATTATCACCGTAAGAATACTCCAGCATTAGCAGACATTTTTTACAATTTCGGGAGAGCTTTTCTTCGGACGCGCCAATGATCAATTTATTCATGATATTTTCCTCTGACCCATTACCATGCTGTCCCAAAGCAGTTTGTGAATGCTCTGTCGACCCATGTGTACTTGTACTATTTACCGTAACCATCCTTGTGTGGCATTTTTTTTATGTTTGACTCGACATGAGGAAATTTTAGTGCGATCTTTCACACAGCACAAAGTGGAACAAAGAGCCTAGATCATCCCGACAGCATGTCATAAACTACACAATTAGGGTATCCGTACGCATATCAAAAGGCATCAGGCATCATTTCTGGAACTGCAGAAACTAAGCAAAATAAACGTCAACATTAGTAAGATAAAGTTCTGACGTCCGTTTCCTGCCTACAAAAAAAGGTCTCACCAAAACGTAGCCTTCCACTTTCTTTGCGGTGTTTGCTGGTTGAGCTGCAAGGCGCTTGGCGCTTCCCGCCAGAGCTTTGCCACGGGAAATTCAGGATCGCCCTCTAAATTTTGAGTTCGTCATTTCCGTTTACGTTCAGCTTGGCGTGCCTGCGTTGTATCAGTAGCTTCTTGACGTAGTTGGAATGAGTCAAGGACATAAGGCGTGTTTGTAGCACTTGCTCCTGTGCCGGATTTGTAGCGTTGTAATAAAAAAAAAAGATTTGTAGCGTTGTGGGAAGAGCACCGCGTACGTCCCGTTGCGGCCAGAGATCGTTGGATCGAAACCGGGCGCCGCTAACTATTTCTTTTTTTTTATAGTGCAGTATCGCGGAGCTGTGGGTGCAAGGAGGAGAGTTGCGCATGCGCAGTGAGCGTGTGGACGGCGCCGCCATCAACGATGGAGGACCAGCCGAGCCTAAGAAATGCTCCGCATTTAAAATAACTCCAGAAAAACTCCAGTTGAGCTTTCTCTTTGGACAGTTCCTGTCCCTGGAGCAGCAACCGTGTCCCGAAGGATATACGGTGAAAAAAAGGGAAAGGGAACAAAGTGGTAAATGAAAATGGAAGGTTGAAGTAGTAGCGCCTTGCCGGCACGGTACGTAACGGGATGAAACGAATGCCCTCAGGCCAGTTAGAGAACCGAGATCAGCTGCCGTCGCGCTGCAAGCTCCCCACTGGATGACTGCCCGGGTGGCCGCGCTGCAGCGCACGGTCATGAGCGATCTACCCTATCTTCCCTATTTTCTTCGTAGTCTGTCCGTCCTTCCTTCATTTTTCTATTTTGACCTCCTCCTTTATATACACACTGGTTGTTGAGGACTCCCGAAGCGTGGTGGTGTTTTATTCCTTCTGCAATTCACGAAAAGGCAAAAAGGTGAAAGAGGAGGAGGTGAACACGACCAAAAAGCGGTGGTGTATTCTTTATTTTTGCAAAGAAAAATAGGACCAAATATAGAACGATGAAGGTGGACGATGAAAAGAGGGGGAAAGTAGGAAGGGGGAGACATGCCAATTTGCCGGGAAGATTTGTTTAATGACCCCTCATTTCCCGCTGGAGGGCCGTTTTCATAAAAGCCGGAATGACCTGCAGCTCTCTTTCTTATCTACTAATTACTCGGGAAAAGTATGAACGAATAACATTGCGGAAACATTGAGTACTTTGGTCTCCCTTAGGAGAGATAGAAAAACGGGAAGAAAAGAATCCGTCGCGATAATTTTGTGTGATATGTTTGCAAAAAGAGGAGTTCAAGGGTACCAGGGGTACTCAGAAATATGACATTTAGTGTTATAGATTTTTGATGCGTGAGGTGTCAATATATTGATTTTCAGTCTGCTTCTAATGAAACAGGTAAGGCAGGTAAAACATGAAGGTCACAGTAATGCGTACGACTTGAAGGTTGCGAAGTTGTATACGCCTCAGTAGCGTTTTTTTTTTCTCTTTTTTTCCTTACGGCGTTGTTTAAACCTCGCCGCTGTACGAGGGAGCACAGCTGGATGCTCGTGTTCCTTTATCGCACACGGCTCCACACCGCACGTGGCCGACGCGGCTTTCCTTTGTGGCGCGCGCCTATCGCTGCGACCTCCTCGCTTTCCTCCGCGCACGGGCACCACGCAATTCTCTTTTCCCTTCTCGGTTATCTCTCCCGGTTCTGTGGCCGCTACTCCGTGGCGGGCGCTTGCGGAAGGGGGCGTGGTTTGACTTCTAGCACTCAAGTGTGAAAGTGGTCACCAGGGGAGACTGCCCCAGGTAGCGTAGTCTAGCTTCCGCTACAAAAAAGGGTGTTAAGCTAGTGTACCTCCCAAACATAACCCTGGAAAGCTTACTCAGTAGTGGAATGGCGTCCCCGCAAGGTAAAATGGGTAGGCGGGAAATTCCGGGGGTTGGTTTGGGGGGTACAATTTGGATAGTGTTTTGTCGGATTTAGAACTGCCTCGCTTCAGGAAAGGCAGAATTCCCGACTAGTCCAACAAACAGTTATTCTGCTATACTCGTTACGGAGCGGATGGGCTGTTGTCGACAACTTGGAAACATGGAGAAGATTGGAGGTCTACATCTTAGACGTAGTTTTCTGTGTTATATGAGTCATCAGATAGCCACCTCGTCATTTGCAGACATTTGTGGTGCCCTCTGTGTTGCACGTTTGTTCATTTACGTTTACGATTTCAGTTCGAGTTTAAGGTTTTCAACTTCTGCGGTAAGTTTTTGTCCTCATCTAATTAAGTCAATACATTGTGTTGCACGGGTGGATAACTGTACAGAAAAAGAAAAGAACTTCGGCTCGCCACGTAGTTAGGCTAAAATGACAACCGGTGGACCAGCAGGATAACGCACTGGATGCAGAGCACGGGTCGAGAGAAGGGGCAAGGCAAATAAATCGATGGAGAGACCAGATAAAAAAATTCGGTGGCCTAGAATGGACTCGAACAGCGGAGGATGGGAGTGGTTGTAGTTCACTGGGAGAGGCATTCCTCCTGTAGTAGACCTGAGTAGGCTGCTGATGATGTGGATAATTAGGTTCAAAGGTGTGGTAGGACCTTTCCTAGGCCTTAGTGCGGGTCAGGGGTGCTAGGGACAAAACCTATGATAGTACCTGAGGCCTCCCATGTTTTCAACTTTATAACTCACGTGCGCTAATGTTGATGCGCACTTGAGGGAAGTGATGGCACCGATTATAGTGGCTTGGTGTCACTTCTAATGGAAAGCTTTGATTTTGAACGTCTTCAACCCGAACCTTAGCCTAAATAGAATGAGTATGACATTGGTTAGCTTATCGCAAGGTTGATCCGAATATTACGTACGGCTAGGTCAATCGATTGAGCGATTGGGCTAACGTGGCGTTTCGAGGCCTGACGTCGTCAGTTCTTTAGACAGTACTCGTATCCATGTGGGGTAGGGGATAATCACCTGTTAACTTTCCTGCGGGAGACACTGCTTCCTGACGCGCTGGCTGGAAAACCACCGTGCAGGAATGCAACAAATGTACAAATATATATAAATGTTCATAACCGCCTAATTTGCTCATTATAGACAAATGCCACTTCCGTAGTGAAATAAAAATTAAACTCTCGCTTGCTGGACAGTCAGCGCCCTTTAGTGAAAGCTGGATAAACCAACATGAAATTGTTGTTTGTTTTTTATTCCAAATAAGAGATATATTTTTAAAATGAGAAACTATGCAATTAGGAACATTTTTATAGATTCCTAAAACTTCTGGTACTCGATGCTCTTTAATCCCGTTGGTCATATTCGTCAAGCTATGCATATGCCCAGTTAGGGAGATTGGCGAATATTGACCAAATGGTGATGGATGACTGTGTTTGAGTCGGAGTGGTGATGTTAGGGCACCCGCTCTTTGCGAGGCCTGCTTTGTCCGCGATGCTTCGGACTATGCTGGCCATCCGTGCCCTCTTTACCAAACTCCATTTTCAGAAGCTCTACGCACTGCTCATATTGACAAAAAACTCCAGCGTTTGCCGTGTGCCTCTAGTGCAAGTTTGTGAAGCCTAGCATACCCACTGAGGGTGATTCGCCAACATCGCCCACAAAATTCAACAACTCCAAGAAACTCCAACAACGGTTAGGACGTAAGAATCGGTTTTGTCAGAGTCAATGGTCTTACCCTTTTGGCTGCGACCGTCAGTTAGTACCAGAGAAAACGGCTTGCTCAAGCGGCCGCTACTGTAGGGAGAGGAATCGCGCTACCTGCTCGATCCGGAACACGTGCCTGTGTACACGTTGCACCTGCGCCACCTAGTTTAAGTGTGCGCCTTAGGTTCGTTCATTCGTGGAAATGCCCCCCCCCCCCCCTCGCGTCCCACGATTGCAGACGATTTGCTTCTAATCTACCGTTATAGCAAGAAACATGGTGTAAAGGTCATCACATCCGGGAAGATGAAGCTCATCGGCTGCAATAGGGAACTGAAACTGTCGTGATGGTCGTGAAGATTGTGTACAGCTTCTCTATATTCAAGCCTGCTGCGCCATTAAACCTCAACTTCAATTAAATATTCAAGCCTGGGGCGTGGTGTGAGCTTCATGCATTTTTTTCATAATTTTCTGGAAAAAATATGAAGAACACCTGTTTTTTACGCCTCTCACACTTTCATGGAAACATACATCTCTGCTACGCGGGGAAGGCAGCTCTGTACGCTATTGCTGATGCCAATACCTCTTCAACAGAATAGTCCTTGCCCTTAATTGTGCCGTACTGCCCGGAACTGCCCGATGCTGTAGGTGCGGCTCGTAGCCGCCGCAATTTCGTGCAGCCTAAGTATACTATTAACAATATTTCTATTGTCTCTGCTGACTCGGCTAAATACCTAGGTTACCATATATCCCAAGACTTAAAGTGGTCCTGTCACATTAACCACATAACAAACTCAGCTAACCGTGCTCATGGCTACCGCCGCGCCACTCGATTTATTTTGTCTGATTCCTCCCACTATTCAAGCGTGTCATCGTTCAAAGCAGAACTTAACCCTCCTACACTTCCATCTCGCCGCAAAATAGCTCGACTATGTCTTTACCACAAATTATTCCACTCGCAACAACTTAGAAATCGGTACATCTGGCTAGCCCACCGTATTTCCCGTGCTAGGCACACCAACGCAGTCTATCTGGAACGTGCCTATACTAATACATTCCAACAATCATTTTTCATTCACACATCCCGTGACTGGAATGACCTACCTGCTGCAGTTGATACCGTCTTTGACCCATCCCGTTTCAAGAATGCCATCGAAGATGTGCCCCCAAAATTAGTGTACCCATTCTGTTGCTGTCACTACGTTGTTGTAACCCTCCTTTCTAGTACTGTACCATCCCAATACTTATATAGAAGTGCCGGCGTGATTAGTTTACATCGTCTGTTGCCGTTACCATTTTGTTACCCTTCTTTCAAGTGCCGTGTCCTGCCCACCCCTTTTGTAATGCTCCAATGAGACCTTTGAGGAATCAATAAATAAAATAAATCAAATTAATTGTACTCACATTAAGTAGTGGCGCTCTACCAACCCTTGAGCACTTCGAATCCACGGAGGATGAAACCGCGTATGCGAACGGCGCGCATAAGCAGCATAAGTCCGACGCTGCAGTTGGCTGCCACCGCGGATGTGAACGCAGGTACACCCGCACCGCATCCACAACTTCATGCCTGGTAAGTGCCCTCTAAATCATGGCTGAGTACAAAAACCGAATAATTACTTTGGAGAAATCGTTCACGCCTACACCGATTTAGCGCTGGCTTTCTCATGCGCTAAATGTTTCACACTTAGCAAAACAACTCACGTCGGACGTTAGGGCACTCCGGCTCGCAATCAGCTGATCTGCGGCGGCTACTTCATACGCGTCTGTCGATACGTGGATCGTAATGTGCTGCACTCAACTGCACCTGGCGTCGAGGTATTACTTTGCGTTCAGTGGGCACCAGTTTGGAAATTATCCAGTTTCTGCGGTCAAACGAACCACTGCGCTCACGTTGCAATCTTTGTTTCATGACCGACTCGCACTCGCTCCTAGGTGTGCGCGGAGGCTGGGGTTGAATTTCAGATAAGGCTTTCACACTCATGAGCGGAATCATGACTTTTCGCGTAACCCACGCTATGGCGGCACAACTGACTATTGAATCACTTGCACACGCCTTGCACGGAAACACAAGGTCACGTCGCGGCCCGCGGCCTGCCTGGCCGCTATGAAGGCACGGAGGAGGACAGGGGTGCTTGATCGGGGGGCTTTGCGCACAATGTCGCCTCGGCAACAGACGCTTCGCCCCAGATATGGCAGCGCACTCGCATAGTTGCCTGCAGGCATTCCACGCCATTGAATACCGGCTATACT
This sequence comes from Haemaphysalis longicornis, assembly GCA_013339765.2. NCBI lineage: Eukaryota > Metazoa > Arthropoda > Arachnida > Ixodida > Ixodidae > Haemaphysalis > Haemaphysalis longicornis. Next base: position 116,712,895 of record CM023452.1, on the reverse strand, counting down.
GCTACATGCTTCCTGGCACTGTGACAGTTCGACCGTGGCTATTGCTGCTGATATTGAAAATACAGGCGCATACCGCGCCCATGCGCTTAGACTACGAGACAAGTCAGTAATAACAGAGCTGAAACTTCCTGATGTACTGCAAGGTACACATCTTGCTCTAAAGCTAATGGGCATGTATTTCGGCGAAATGAAAGAAATCAACTTTTATTTCAACAGAAATATGACAATTTAAGGCTTCAAGGGACGTCCTCGCCACCACCCCATGCCACATGATATCAAAATGGCATGCGGGCAAACAGTGCGAGGGATTGACATCTCAACCATCATCATGTTGGTGTCAGGTCGCGCAGGTAACATCGGTATCCAGCGTACCCACAGGCTGACGAGTGAGGCACAACACCACTCCCAACCCGTGGGATGGGCCCATGGCGTTCTACAAGAGAGTGGAGAAAACGAAAGGCGGCTACTTAAATAAGGTCGCTGACACAACCTTCGGGCTGCCATCCGCAAAGCCGACGACGCTTTACCCTAAAGTCTGTCTCAGGGAGCCTAGTCTTCATAAAAAAAACCAGTTGGGGCTGGGCCACGACCGAAGTGAGTTGTGGCAGTGGGGACGGAAACAAAGGGACACCAAAATCCCGCCATGAACACCGCCGATGAAATACATTTGATGTGGCAGTGAAGTGACTCCTGATGTGTGCCACCTCGTTTGGGAGTGCGACGGTCTCAAGTCGATCCGCAACAACCATCGGCCCTTGTAAGGGGTGTCCCACTAAAACTGGATACGGCCGCGAACTGACTCAACATAAGACACCTACATTCTTTTAGAGTTTAGTCTGCGAGGCTTCCATAGTGAACGACCCATACGCCCCCAACCTCTCCTCCTACAACGAAGCCTGACGCTATCCCATTTAACAAATTCTGATACTCTAGTCGATGACCGTTGTCTCGGTTTGTGAGAGGGAGGAATGAATAGTTAGAAGCGAAAAGGTTTCTCTTGTTGCCGTTCAATTCCAACAAAGGAGAAGCATTACCTCGGCAAGTTCCGATAACTTGCTTTCCAAGACGCTAAGACGGGACAGAAAATGGGGGATCGGAACATTGCGAAACTTTACTCCGTGGCCCCCACGCTTCTAAATGCAGAAATAACACATTATCCTGCTTAAACACCTTGTCAAACCAGGCACTCATAAATTGTGCACCGGTGCACCTTTAGCAGCTGACCGAATCACATGTAGCATACACCACATCAACAGTACCAGATTGACTGAATCGACAACGTTCTCTACTGAATCCGGGATTTAACCGCTCACAGCTATACTTAGGCGTATTCTCAAAACCATGGCGCGCTTAAACACAATCTTAATTCCTGCAAGGTAAAACACGACCCCTCCAACGTCATCCTATACAGAGACAATGCACGGGCCATCCATAAATGGCGCTCATTGAAATCTTGTGCTTATATTGCAACAGGAAATAGAGAGGCGTCGAGAAGCCCGGCGCAATACATGATATATTACAATGGAGGTAGGATATACCCCTACCACCAGTCTACCCCAGCAAACAATACGGCCGGTCGCATGACATATGACTCGCTCCTTACACCCACGATCTCTTATACGACATGGACCTGCTTCGCGAACTGCCCTTGAGAACATGAGGGTAGAGCGCCGCATCAAAAAAATATGTGGTGCTGCCAACTCAAAGAATGGAACCCACAACCAGGCTCAGCCATGACGGAGGATGTTTCACGATAGCTCCAGGTCATGGTGCAAGAAGCCCCCTCTGGCTGACTCATCTCTCTTCACATGACACACGCACGGACTTTTCACAAGCACTATCGCAGAGTAATCTGACGGCGTGAGGTGTTTCTCCTTGTACCTTTTGTTCACTCTGAACTGCCGAAATACCCCTTAAACACCACCTCCTCTAGGACTGTACTGGTCTGACCGATTCTCCCAAAACGTTCCGTATATACGAAATTATGGGAATACACAACTCTTACTTTCGCCGGCACAGCGCCGGTATACAACATGGATTGTGCCCGTAACGCATGACTAGGGAGTACAGTATTACATGAACGAATTCGGACACTGGTTTTATCTCTTTATGACTGCTAGAAATGCCAACTCATGGTCCGTCTGAACTCAGCATAAACGAAGATGACAGAAAACATGCCGGAAATATTTGGTGCGCATTTCGGGCTTCAAGGATGACAGAAACACTAGATTTCTGTTCAGCAAGGCTTGGGAGTGGGCTAGTTGGTGTTTTAGCATCTTGAAGTGTAGAGGTGCGCTGCCTGACACGAAACGTAGGACAGGGTTAATACCACAAAAACAGACATGGTGAGGCGCAAACTATCAACTGTTTATTATCTTGTGAAGGGGGGCGGTTATTATGACGGAAAAGAAGAACATGCACGAAAAAATAACAATAAAACGCTACACGTGACATGATATCTATTCCTCATTTAGGAAACTTATTTCACGCGCCGAAAGCCGGATTGAAGGGGCGCTAACGCAATCTCCCTCCACTCCTGACAACATTGCATATGCTTCGTATATCTCGCGGGTAATCTTGTCTCTGGAGCGGAACAAGAATGGTTGTCCCCTCAAAATCGGGCGAACATCTCTTCTCGCACTTCTTAACATGCGCGGCCAAATTTCCATTTGCCGCCAGTTGCGCGCATGCATTCTTATGTTCTCGTAATCTGTCGTTGAGACAGCGGCCTGATTGCCCCACGTACGACCTACCACAGGAGAGGGGGATCTTGTATACAATACCCTCTGCGCAGTTGACGAACTGGCGCCTGTGCCGTGTGCCACATTCGAAACCTTTTTTCTCTCTTGATTTGCAGCCTTGCACAGTCCCTTTAGTTTCAACGGGGCAGAAAATACCACCGGAATATTATGTTTGGCGCCCACTTTCTTTAGCCGGTGCGAAACCCTGTGAATGTAGTTCATGACAACTGGTCGAATCTTAGGTCTTTCTTAGGTCGAATCTTAGGTCTTAGCCACAAATAATCGAACCCCCTAGAATTGCGCAAGTACGCCCTATGGGGCTGCAATGCCATAGGCTATTTTATAGAAAATCGGTAGAACCTTTTGAGGAGCAGGCAAACATCGGAACAGGCATCATAAACTACTGGTTTATGCATGGCAGAACATACTTCAACCACAATAAAAAAAAATTGAGAGTGCCGGACTTTACATCAAAAACGTCTTCGAGTTATTAGCCGACTCCCTCGACAAACCAAGGTCAGAGGTATATATCCTTCGGTTCTTTAACTGAGATCAAATCCCAAAATGCTCGGTGCGGCCACCACTCTCACCTAACCCAAGTCCCCATTATTCGGCGCAATGTCTTCGCCTCTGACAAGACACGACATTTCATACCGGGCGATTTATCAGACCCTTCTCCGACCCAAAATCCTCCTCACCTGTTGCAACAACCACAGAATCACAAACTGCACTAGATTAAAAGCGGCAAAGGCGCATAAATAAAAGAAAAGCGCTATTCGGCTTTCATCACCTTATTGAATCAGGCACATGCAAAATTTACACAGATTCCGGTTCAGAATGTTACCGATTCACTCGTAGGTTACATCACATCCACAATTCCATATCGCCTGTTCTAATTCAATAATTCATGACGTTGTCTTGGGAATCACAAACTCATCCGCTGACATCAGAACCTAAAAGTATTTTCTTAGTCATTATCGTCCAAAACAGAATCTTACTTCAGTCAAGGCAAAACACGACCCCTCCAATGTCGTCATATGTAGAGACAATGCAGGCGCCAACCGCCCACTGAGGTGTTTATACTTACATCACTATAGTGTCATAAGAAATATACGACATAAACAACCTCGACGGAGCACACGATCTATTGCGATGTACGCAGCCCCGTCAACAAGTTTAATACCGGAAGAAAACACGGTTCCTCAAATGGTGTCTGTGTTTCTCTCCGTACACTCAATAACTACAGTACGACGCCTGCCCTGCTTCGCAACTCCCCTCAACAACATGATAGTTGAGCGCTGCATCCCAAAATTCTGCTGCGCCAGCAACTGAAAAAATCGAACCCACAGGCAAACCCCGCCGTGCCCGGGGGTATCATTGGATGGCTCCGGGTGATGCAGCACAAGGCCCCCTCTGGCCCAATCATCACTCTTGATTTCCGCATTGGATATTGCTTTCACAAGCGCCAAGGCAGAGAGATCCGACGGTGTCAAGCCTGTTTCTCTTTCTATCCTCGCCTGTCCACTCTTTACTGCCTATCGACCCACAATACACAACCACCTCTGGGACAGCACCGCACTGTCCGACGCTCCCCAAATATTCCGTGTATACGAAAGTACGGGCATACAAAATTTTAACCTTTGCAGACGAAGCGCGCGCCCATGTAAAAACATGTATATGTGTCCTCAACACATTGCAATAGAAAACGGTATTACGGGTAAAAAATTGTCACCGCTGTGATCTGTTTACGGCAGCCAGAAACGCTAACTGATATTCCGCCACAAATTCTGTATATACGAAGTATACAGAAAATATTCAAAAAATATGGTGCTGTATTTAGCCCTTTACTTTGACTGAAGCACTATAATTGTGCCAAATATGAGCGTTCTGAGAAATCACTCGATGATTTGTTTTTGGAAACATTTTCTCCATTACTTAACGCTATGTGAGTAAACTCCGTAAGAAATACGTGTTCTTCCACGTGAGGAATATTTCACCATGCAGGGAAGTAACACCGGAGCGTGTTTCCGTCTCCAAAACGCTGTAGTTTGCGAAACTTCCCGGTGACGTCACACAAAAGTAAAAAACAAAAATCAAATACGCATAAGTCGTTTATGCATTAGGTAGTAATAAGGATCATCATAAAAAGTAAAAATATTGCTGCGCGTATAAGCATTTTCATAGAAACACGTCACGCATTAACGCAAGCGGTGCGGATTAGAGTTCCTCTATATAGAGGAGCTCTAGGGCGGATGCGCCCACAAGTGCCTTTGGTGGTAGCAGCAGTTATCAAACAAAAAATAAAAATAAACAGCGGGCGAGCGCGACCGTACAGAGCGATTGCGCGCTGCTTGTGTTTACATTCTCGAGTAACAATGGTTGTGATCGCATTGTTTTTTAGCAGTTTGCCAAGCTTTTCACATGGACCATTTCAGTGCGTATGCTTGCCTCGAGGCCCGTCACTGAAATTGTAATCGATGTAATAATTAATGGTATTTACTAATTAACAGTGAGCGGTAGCGGTTGGGTAAAAATGCACACAGACTGCCCTCACTGCGAGTTGTGAGCCGGGCACGCTGTTTGGCGTTCCATCTGGACGGAACGCTAAGCAAGGGCTCTCTAGAAATCCCCGTCAGCTCTTCTACGCCTGATAAAGACCGCATCCTGCACCTGCAGTAACTATGTTTAGTCAATCAACGTTTATTTTTTAGTTTTTTTAGTTTATTTTAACAAAACACGGCCTCCGAGAAAATTGTAGTTCTGAAATGTAAGGGCGGAAAAAAGTACATTGCACGATTTTGTTCTTAGCCGGCTGACAAACGGGGATATAACCGCAGGAATAATATAGGAATAATACTGCAGGACCTGAGGTTGGGACCGTTTTTACAGGGGCCGTGCTCTCATTTCTCGAACTTTTTATTGCCCCAGAACGCGTATGTGTCAAAATTGGAAGGTTAGCGGCAAAAAGTAGATAAAGAGAGGGTTAAACCTTAACTGCACCTGTTGATTGTTATTTGCGAACGGTCTTGTTTATTGTCCGTACCAGTTGACAGTGGTTCAGAGACCAGAGTGACGTCACCTTGTTGGTACAGTGCAAAGTATGGGGCATCTCATAGCCCCATTCCCTAGTAGGTTGCATTGCAGGTGCTTTAAATATCCAAAACCTGTGTCACCGAAATCATGCAGGTGCCATTGACAAAACTTTTTTCACTTATTCTCTAGAACTGCAATGCCGCTATCTACCACCAGCTCAGCTCTAATTTCTAAAATTTCAGTAATTGGCGACAGTGCCAGTGTTTCAGTGAGCTAGTTATGTACAGTACTGTATTGCTGCTTTCCAGTTTTTACTACAATTTGCGTAGACTTTTCGTCCCATTATTTGTAATTGTTGAGGTGAAGATGTGTGCTAGCAGTCCTTTTTTCTTCTATTGATTTGATCAATCGTGTGGGGGCAGAAACCAAAAACAATTTGTGCTTTCCAGCCACCTCATTCCATAGAGGTTGTTTCCTGTACAAGCTGGGAAAGCTTTTCAAGCGTTGTAGTCACCCGCAAGGAGCATCTTCTAGTGGTAACACGGGCCGAGCGCCAGGCTTGTACCTGTTTACCGTATAGGTTCCCGGCACCAAATGGCACACGAATGCACATGGTGACTTCCACAGCTACGCTGGACACTCTACTCGCTAACCGCCTGTGGTAGGACATGCCGCCAGACTCTTTCACCTTCCGGCAAGGTGGCGTTGTAGAAAGCCGGGGCCCCACCAAATTGACAAAGATCAGAAGCCCCTCGCAAAGGGTAAAGACAACGTGAGTTATCCTTTCAGAGGTCCGCACTCGACCAGGGACGCCTGTACCAATTAACGAAACCAGTGGGTGACTCGCGGTGCACAGATTCGAATCCAGTACTTCCCCCAAATTAGGCGACTGCAGTACCTCTGACCCATCTCTGATGAGGCACAGCCACATTACGTTTCTCTAGTGCGCTGCAGAAAAGTTGTGTCCGCGTAATCCAGGAACACACTGACCGCCAGGCTCATAGGTTACCTGCAGAGGGTTTTCTGACACCAGTGCTTAAGGCAGTTGCAGACTGCCTCCATATCAACTTTAAAAGGCAAAGCCAAAGTGCAGAGGCCCGATGAAAACAAAGTTAAAGTGATGCCATATCTTCATAAGCCGTTACACAACATAAAGAAAATTGATTCATGGCACGGTGTTCTAGTAGTGTTTTCAACGCCATGAAAGCTGTCCAGGCTGTGCACGCACATTGAAAACACCAATACTGGGAGAGCTCGCAAAGGTTATGGCGGAGGTGCGGGTCCTATACAAAAAACACTGTTGTGTACATAAGAAGCACCAACTTCACAGTCTGAAGGCTTGGCATAATACATTGTACTACATTACATAAGAACATTACATAAGAAGATGCTGGAATTGCCGTTCACAGATTGACATATTACATGATTTAAAAGATATTTGGACATCATCTACATAAACTGAACAAGAAATGGTTGGTGGCAATTACTTACGGAGTGAGTTCATCTTCACTATGAAGAGTGCAGCTCAAAACACCTCCTTGAGGCACTCCATTTTCCTGAACATGTACATTAGAAAGTGCACTACCAATTCTTACACGGAAAGTTCGTTCAGACATGTAGCTAGAAAGAGTGCTAAGCATGTTGCCCGAAACACCGAATGACTTCAAGTCACTCAAGATGCCGTATCGCCATGCCGTGTCGTAGGCCTTTTCCATATCAAAGAAGACTGTAATGCAGAACTGTTTGTGTATGAAGGCCTCTTTTATGTAGGATTCCAATGCAACAAGCTGATCATTGGTGGATCCCCCCGCTCTGAAGCCTGCCTGGCAGTTCTCGAGAAGACCGTTGTACTCAGGGAAGTACACCAGCCTGCGATTGATCATCTTCTCGAAGAGCTTGCACAGGCAGCTCGTCAGGGCTATAGGACGGTAACTTGACGGGGACGACAGGTCCTTTCCCTCCTTCAAAAAAGCCACTTCTATGGCCTCCCTCCAAGACTTTGGAATGTGCCCCGAAAGCCATATTTTATTAAATAGATGTAGAAGTGTTTCGAGTGTGTCTGCGTGTAAGTGTTGTAACATTGTGTATGTGATGTTGTCTGGGTCTGGAGCTGAGGGTTTACACGTGCTTAGAGCAGCCCTCAGCTCATGTAGTGAAAACAGGGAGTTGTAAGAAGTCTGTGATTTGTTGTTGTCGCGTAGGGACTTCTTTTCACAAGAGGCTTTATGTTTCAAGAAAGTGTTTATGTAGTGTGCAGAGCTGGACACGTGTTGAAACTGTTGTGCGAGTGTCTTAGCCTGGTCTTCGAGTGTATCCCCTGTTGTACTGACCAGGGGCAGGGTATGTGTATGTTGCCCTTTAAGTTTGCGTATTCTTGTCCATACCTTGTGTGCGTCTGTGTACGAGTTAATGGATGTAACGAAGGTGCGCCAACTCTGTCGTTTTGCCTCACGGCGCACACGTTTTACGAACGCCTTGGCCCGTTTGAACAAAATGAGGTTGCCCGACGTGGGGTACCGACGGAGGATACCCCACGCCTTGTTCTGGGCCTCCCGCGCCCGTCTACAGTCCTCATTCCACCACGGCCTCCGCTGGTTGCGCGGGGCACCAGAGGCGTGGGGAATGGACTTTTCGGCGGCGTCGAGGATGTGCGCCGTGAGGAATTGAGCGGCTTCATCCACGTATAGGTGTCTTATAGTTGTGTAGTGTAGTTTCGATGTTTCTGTAAATGTGTTACAGTTAGCTTGTGCTTCATTGAACCTACTATGGGAAGATGAACTGCTTGGGCCTTTACCTATATATGTTAGTGAGGTGGGGAAGTGGTTACTGCCATATGGGTCAGTGCCCACACCCACTCGAGAAGAGGAAAGAGAACTGCGGAGCCAATAGCCAAGTCAAGGTATGAGTATGTGTTGTGTCCTATGTTATGGTATGTAGGCTGTTTATTGTTGAAAAGGCATGCTCCTGAACATGTAAGAAATTTCTCTATCAGGCGACCTCGGCATCCGTACGAGTAAGACACCAAAAGAAAGAGTGTGCATTAAGGTCGCCTGTTAGGATGTATGGTTCGGGCAGCTGGTCGACCAACGCCTCGAAGTCAGAGCTCGAAGTGCAAGATCAGGAGGAATGTATATAGGGGCATACCGTTATCAACGGGGCGCGTCAAAACAGCACACGACGAAAGGGCACGCGACAGAAGAGCACCGACATAACAGCACGGCGTCAAAAGGGCACGCGACAAAACAGCACACGACAAAACAGCACGGCGTCAAAAGCGCACGCGACGGAAGAGCACACTGACAAAACAGCACAGCGTCAAAACAGCACAGCGACAGAAGGCACGATTTTATGGAATTCCTAACTGGACAATTGTTTAGATTTTAAAGCGTATACAAACATTAAAGAAGGCGCAAGATGCTCTGTAGAAGTTTATCTTCCCTTTCCGCAACTCTTTCTAGAAAAACCTGTTCCGGCTTTAATTTTTAGACGATGTAGGATGTTTGAAATGAAAACGGCAGAAGACAGGGCCGTCATTTGATAAAACTTGTATAGAACCAAAAAATTCAAAAAGAAAAGACAAAAGGTTAAGCTATATGAAACTCAAAATGACTTTTGTTTCCCTTTTTAACATCAAGGTTTATAGAAACGATCCCTTACACTAATCGTTTTTGAAGTAGCCCTTAAATTTGGGGGGTAATACCAGAGTATAATAATAATAAAAATAATAATAAAGCTATTTCCTTGAGAAACCCTTACAAAACTTTTTGGAAGTCTCTGCGTACCACAGTTCTTTCGATTTTATTCAAATATTTTCCAGCCTTGCAGTTCGGATTGAATATAGAGGCGCCACAATATGTGGAGCTCTCTTCCACCTTATGCGACTCGGTGTTAGTACACAATTTTTTGTTTAAAAATGGCGCAGCTTGCACTGCAAGAGAAAAAGCAGAGCTGGCGGCCCCTTCCCTTCCTCGGAGACCAGGCTGTTTCATCTCACATTTATTTCCAAACTTGCTGCTGAAAGGTCTCCAAGACTGGCAGGCCCGGATCATTTCGCCGCAGGCTTCCACATCTTTCCCAAAGTGGGCCGCCGGGGCTAGAAAGCCGCCGAGTCTAAAGTCAATGCCCGCGCACGAACCCAAGGAAATGCGGTGCGCCCGGAATGCGATGCTTAATCAGTATCCATAACGCGAAGATCCCAGGTTCGATACCGACCGCGGGCAGGGCTTCCTTAGGAGCTGGGGATGTTGGCGTCTCCTGTCGTCGTCTTCGTCGTCGTAATCGTCGTCGTAATCGTCGTCTCACGTAGTAATGGTGCTAAAACACCGGAAAAGTCGTTTACACCTCGCGCTAGAACGTAACGCGTAATAAAAAACCGGGACACTCGTTTACCCATCGCGCTGAAGCGCTCGTAACTATTAGTAAAAAAACACCGGGACACTCGTTTACGCCTCGCGCAAGAGAGCTTCGTGCTTCAAAGACAAGAGACTTTTACAGCAAAGTTGTATACCTCTACCCCAGTGTTTCATCTCCGTTGGCAAAAACGCCAAGGCGCCAAGAATACACTTATACACTGCATGCATCGCCCCACCTCAGGTTTCATGTTAGTGGAGATGGCCCAGGATTTTTTCTTTACAATTATTGTTATTGTGTTGTTCACTGCCCCCGGGTACAACCGTGCCACCCTCGGGCCTTTGGGGTGGCACAGTGTTAGGTTTCCGGTTTCATGGCGTTTCTGGTTTCTGGTTTCATGCCCTCCCGAACCACAGTTATTTCTCAGGCTTCGAGGCTTTTTGGTGAGACTGACGGACAAAGCTCGGCCTAACCAGTTCTGCTGTTAAAATGACTGTGAAAATTCACCATCCCGCGCATGCGGAGAGCACAAGGAAGATGTTTCCAGCGTGTTATTTTAGACTGTCCAATATACTCCGGCTAAAACGTGAACTGTACCACAAAAAATAGCAGTAGCTAACCATATTATGGTGGGTCCAGAAACTATTAGGTATATGGCCTGACGCTGGACGTCAAAATAAGGTTGTCCGTGCCTTCAATGCATTCTTTAACTCAACAGGTATCCCTTCAAACTAATAACGGATAGTTTAAGCCTTTCACCGCGAATTCCTGAATACGAACCCAGAAGGACCAACTAAACCTCGGGAACCCTGTGGACGTTGTCGTGTACTTGTGATTTCTTTAATTGGGTCTATGGCCCTTCGTTCAGCGAAATGGAGTAGCCGGAGTTTACTGGCTTCCAACCCGTTTCCTCTGAATAAACCAGTTAACCCAGCTACCTACCTATTTTCTAAAAGACCTAGATGGGTTCCTAGGCAAAAAAGCTTTAAACATAGCTTGACTGGGACCAAGGATTCAATACATGGCATGGCTTACACTGCATAAACCTACAGTGTCGAAATATTTACAATATAAACAATACGATGTTCCCTCGAATGCGTACCTTGTAAAAAATTGGAAAATTCAATTCGCTAGATACGAGGATAAGAAGTTATAGCAACCAAAACACAAAGTTTGAACATAATTGTGAACAGTGTTTGCGAAAGAAGAAAAAATCCCTACCATCTCCACTCACGTGAAACCTGGGGAGGTGCAAAGCATGCAGTGTATAACAGTATTCTTGGCGCCTTGGCGTTTTTACCACGGAGATGAATCCGTTTGGGGTAGAGCCTAGAGGTATACAGCTTTGCTGAAAAAATCTCGTTTCTTTGAAGCAGTTAGCGTTCTAGTGCGAGGCGTTGGAAAACGAGTGCCCCGTTGACTTATTTTGTACGAGTGTTTTTCCCATGGTGATGTCACTTTCTAGCGCGAATCGTTGGAAACGAGTGTTCCGGTGTTTTTTTCACCACGACTGCAATGGCGACAATGACCGGAAACGCAGAATGCCCAAGCCCCTAAGAGGCTTCGCCCCTAAAAAAACAATCGATCAGACACAATAACCTAGTACGATGAAGTAGTGACCGATGATTGGCTTAACATACAGGACAGCAATTGCGAATAAAACAGAATGAGATCATTGGCTCCAACCTAGCATAAATGACATTCAGTGTAGCAGGTTGCAAAATAAAC